>JAVTVY010039760.1:0-17639 GCA_036873755.1 Hanleya hanleyi | reverse complement strand
ACCTACACCAAGATAAAAACGTTCAGTCCTATGTTGTACCGCATTAATAGAAGATGTATCTGATGTTCCCCAAACCGACGCACCATATGTCATAACAGGCACAACCATAGACTCATAAAGCATACTAAAGATTTGGTAAGGTACACCACCCATAGTTTTACACTTTGCAATAACCAAACCAAGCGCACGGCTTGCAGATTGGGCGACACATTTTGCCATCATATTATAATCTAAATGCTCTGTTATTAGCAAACCCAGGTACACGTATTTATCCACTACATCCAAGACTTTGTCACCACATGTGAATTTATCTTTAGATTTAGGTACTGATGGGTTCCGAAAATGTATAACTTTTGATTTATCTTGATTAACTGTCATTTTGTTATCAACACACCATACTGATAGATGTTCAAGGAGGAACTTCAGCTCTTCACTAGATTCCGCTAACAATACAATGTCGTCTGCTAAAGTAAAATACAAACCAACTCTCCATCAATGTTAACTCCCTTATCAAAACTCTTCAAATATAGCGATAAATTATCAATATATATATTGAAAAGAAGAGGAGAAAGAACACATCCTTGTCTTAGTCCACATTTGACATCGAACCATTCCGAAAATAAACCATTCAATTTCACACAGCATGAAACGTTATTATAAATTGACATAATAGCTTTCAAAATTTTTCCATCGATACCAACCGATTTAAGACGGGACCATAGGTTCTGTCTATTTATAGAGTCATAGGCTTTGCGAAAATCAATAAAAGCAGCAAATGTGTTGTGTCTTTTCTTCTTACGAGTCTCAATAATATTTACAAGAGATGAGATATGGTCTACCGTATTGCGTTCGGATCGGAAACCATTTTGTTCGTCACATATTAAACTGCCTCTTTCGGCCCATGCTGATAGCCTATCATTCAAAACGGAGCAGTACAACTTATATACAACCGGGGCGAGTGTTATTGTGAGTGGACGCATAGAATACTGTACTGGTTGGCTGTATTCACTTGTTCTTTAAAATGGTGACTCTCTTGAATGCAGCGTAGGGGGTATGCTCAAATTTAACTGTCATTGATTCTCAGTTGCATTCATATTTTCTCGCTGTCAAATTAAAAACCGAATAAACTTGCATTGGCGGAACAATATCCAACACAGACAATATAGATTTTTCTTTCTCAATTTTGCGATGCTAATGTTGACTGCTACAGAAATTGTTCAGTTCCTTGCCCCTTTGTGATGGCATCTACTTAGGCTCTCAAAATATGACAAATTTAATAAAGATACAACAGTGAACTCCAAATACTAGAGCAACATGGGAATGTATTTTCAAACATTTTTCCGTCCATGACGAAATTTAATGGATAATAGTTTGAGAATATGTATATTTGAATTATATTAGGCTAAGGGGTGGGGTGGGGAGTCGAGGCAGGGATACGATTATTTGGCAAGGCTTCGGTGTAAGACCTCCCATTGAAAAGGTAATATCCTGGACAAAAGACTGACAATACAACTTGCAGCAGATCCTTTGTGAATCTTACACCAAATCGTTGCCGATTATTTCCTACCTCGACCCCATATAATCGGTAGACCCGTCATGTAAGACAACGTCAATGAGCAACAGTTTGCGTGCAATGTACTTGACCATTTTCACTTCTTGGTTGAATCGTTCCCCACATTTAGTCACCTATTGTGTGTGTCGTACATGACGGATTTGCCCTAAAACCAACCTATTAACCAATTAACAACGGTAACAAGCCCCTGTGCTGTAGACACGGTAAACCAGAGCAATGTACCCAAGTGCTGTCTATTTGGAGAACATGGTCTTGAGATGTAAATGACTGTCAGGTTGTCATGGACAATATACACAGCCAAGAAAAGGTGATAACTATCACCTTTTTATGAATAATGGCCACCAACTCTGGAGAGTGATGAGCGATGATTGTAAATTTAGGCCATTACCTTTTAATTGAGGCAAAATCATCACCCTAAGAAGGTGACATCCATCACCATTTTAAGGTGATGGCTCTAACTCATCCCCTTTTTAAGGTGATAACCAGGTCTGATCACCATTAAAGGGTGATGGGCCAACACCTTTTTTCTGGCTGTGTAGACTCAGGTACTGTGATATCAGTTTTTTCAGTCTATTCCATTAATTCCATATGCTCAGAAAGAAAATTTGCGTATTGGCTTGGATATGTTTTTTTTTGGCAAGATGTGATCTAAGCAATGTCTTCTCCAATAAAAACTATAATTCTCCAATAAAAACATTAAAAAATAAAAGGCTGTACAATTTATTTGAGTCGTTTGGGTGTTTTTACCTTATTGCTGCAAAAGATCTTTGTAATGTTTATAGGGAATTTGAGTAAACATAAAGCCTTGAGAATTCTCCAAGATATGTTAGGTGTTGGGCAGTTTTATTATTCTGACATGCAGCCCATACAATATATTTTATAACATTGATTTGTGTTGAATTCATTCAGTAGAAATACATTCAATAGAAATCCGTATTATAAAATATCTTGTAGCAGCTGCATGTTGAACTAAGTTTTATAAGCTGTAACTTTTTTTTTTTTATTTTTTTTTTTTTTAAATTAATGTTTATTGCCATCTCATACATTGTCCATGAGCTAGGACACCATGAGCATGAGCCTTTTAATTGTACGTCGGCGGCCAAAAGGTTTTAGCATATTTTCTAGATCAGGATTTTGTGCTGAGTCTGAGAATGCGTGTCTTGGGGGCCAAAGCCTCTGCATTTTAGTCGAGAAAAATCCGATTTTTCGATATTTTGACCAAATGTTGTAACAAATTTGTAACTGCGCCTCCATATTTGACTCCAAATTGAAGGTGCTGAACTGGAGCAAACATACACCTGAGAGAAAAAAAAAGCAATTGATTACAGTGGTCTCACGCGATGATTTCGTCCAAAAAGAGGCATATTCGTCATCTCAGGAAAACACCCTCCGCGAAAATCTTCCTCAAATATTGGTATCCAGATGAGACCATCTCCTCAGGTCACTTCGAAGATCGGTTTTTGCATCAATGCCAAGCTGAATTGTTTAAATTATGGGTGCCAGACGCGGCAATTTCCGGGGCTAATTAACGTTTTATCGATAAAGAGAGGCGAGAGTTCATACTAAATCAGATAGAACAAACACAGGGAAGAAGCTGACACTTTGCTTGAAACTGCAATTTACGTAATGATAAATGGAACCGTGAAGGAAGAAATAGAGGAGGGGGTGGGGGGGTGGCGGTAATCCCACGGAAAAAATGTGTACAACAACCACGAAAGTCAGCAATTGGCTTGGATATGTTTTTTTTTGGCAAGATGTGATCTAAACAATGACTTCTCCAATAAAAACTGTAATTCTCCAATAAAAACATTAAAAAATAAAAGGCTGTACAATTTATTTGAGTCGTTTGGGTGTTTTTACCTTATTGCTGCAAAAGGTCTTTGTAATGTTTATAGAGAATTTGAGTAAACATAAAGTCTTGAGAATTCTCCAAGATATGTTAGGTGTTGGGCAGTTTTATTATTCTGACATGCAGCCCATACAATATATTTTATAACATTGATGTTGAATTCATTCATTCAGTAGAAATACATTCAATAGAAATTCGTATTATAAAATATCTTGTAGCAGCTGCATGTTGAACTAAGTTTTATAAGCTGTAACTTTTTTTTTTTTGTTTAAATTAATGTTTATCGCCATCTCATACATTGTCCATGAGCTAGGACACCATGAGCATGAGCCTTTTAATTGTACGTCGGTGGCCAAAAGGTTTTAGCATATTTTCTAGATCAGGATTTTGTGCTGAGTCTGAGAATGCGCGTCTTGGGAGCCAAAGCCTCTGCATTTTAGTCGGAAAAATCCGATTTTTCGATATTTTGACCAAATGTTGTAACAAATTTGTAACTGCGCCTCCATATTTGGCTCCAAATTGAAGGTGCTGAACTGGAGCAAACATACACCTGAGAAAAAAAAACAAAAGCAATTGATTACAGTGGTCTCACGCGATGATTTCGTCCAAAAAGAGGCATATTCGTCATCTCAGGAAAACACCCTCCGCGAAAATCTTCCTCAAATATTGGTATCCAGATGAGACCATCTCCTCAGGTCACTTCGAAGATCGGTTTTTGCACCAATGCCAAGCTGAATTGTTTAAATTATGGGTGCCAGACGCGGCAATTTCCGGGGCTAATTAACGTTTTATCGATAAAGAGAGGCGAGAGTTCATACTAAATCAGATAGAACAAACACAGGGAAGAAGCTGACACTTTGCTTGAAACTGCAATTTACGTAATGATAAATGGAACCGTGAAGGAAGAAATAGAGGAGGGGGTGGGGGGGTGGCGGTAATCCCACGGAAAAAATGTGTACAACAACCACGAAAGTCAGCAATTGGCTTGGATATGTTTTTTTTTGGCAAGATGTGATCTAAACAATGACTTCTCCAATAAAAACTGTAATTCTCCAATAAAAACATTAAAAAATAAAAGGCTGTACAATTTATTTGAGTCGTTTGGGTGTTTTTACCTTATTGCTGCAAAAGGTCTTTGTAATGTTTATAGAGAATTTGAGTAAACATAAAGTCTTGAGAATTCTCCAAGATATGTTAGGTGTTGGGCAGTTTTATTATTCTGGCATGCAGCCCATACAATATATTTTATAACATTGATTTGTGTTGAATTCATTCATTCAGTAGAAATACATTCAATAGAAATTCGTATTATAAAATATCTTGTAGCAGCTGCATGTTGAACTAAGTTTTATAAGCTGTAACTTTTTTTTTTTTTTTTTTAAATTAATGTTTATTGCCATCTCATACATTGTCCATGAGCTAGGACACCATGAGCATGAGCCTTTTAATTGTACGTCGGTGGCCAAAAGGTTTTAGCATATTTTCTAGATCAGGATTTTGTGCTGAGTCTGAGAATGCGCGTCTTGGGAGCCAAAGCCTCTGCATTTTAGTCGGAAAAATCCGATTTTTCGATATTTTGACCAAATGTTGTAACAAATTTGTAACTGCGCCTCCATATTTGGCTCCAAATTGAAGGTGCTGAACTGGAGCAAGCATACACCTGAGAAAAAATACCAAAAGCAATTGATTACAGTGGTCTCACGCGATGATTTCGTCCAAAAAGAGGCATATTCGTCATCTCAGGAAAACACCCTCCGCGAAAATCTTCCTCAAATATTGGTATCCAGATGAGACCATCTCCTCAGATCACTTCGAAGATCGGTTTTTGCATCAATGCCAAGCTGAATTGTTTAAATTATGGGTGCCAGACGCGGCAATTTCCGGGGCTAATTAACGTTTTATCGATAAAGAGAGTCGAGAGTTAATACTAAATCAGATAGAACAAACACAGGGAAGAAGTTGACACTTTGCTTGAAACTGCAATTTAGGTCATGATAAATTGACCCGTGAAGGAAGAAAGGGAGGAGGGTGGGTGGGTAATCCCACGGAAAAAATGTGTACAGCAACCAGGAAAGTCAGCAAGGAACTAGTTTTGACATGAGCCGATTGGTCGAGCAATGTATGGACTGGAGTGACGTCTGACGATATAAATATGTGATTTTTCATATATAGACGTTACAGTACACGCTTGATTTGCACCGTATTGATATCCAAGTATTATACCGATTTTGTCTCCATTGTATAATATGATGTATTTGACTTTCCTTGGCGGTGCTTTATTTATTTCTTAAGATATATAGATTGCTCGCATTTTATTTTCCTCGTGCATTGCCTATACAATGAATCGAATTTTCTTTGGCAAGAAAATGACATAAACATCATTCATTCATCGAACTGGACTGGAGGTCAGGAGTTATGGGCGTCTTTTTAGCCCACCATCACCAGATGGTGGGCTGTTCAAATCACTTTTCGTCCGTGGTCCGTCGTCCGTCAGTCAGTCAGTCAGTCAGTCCGTCCGTCAGTCAGTCAGTCAGTCCGTCCGTCCGTCCGTCAGTCAGTCAGTCAGTCAGTCCGTCCGTCAGTCAGTCAGTCAGTCAGTCAGTCCGTCCGTCAGTCAGTCAGTCCGTCCGTCAGTCAGTCAGTCAGTCCGTCAGTCCGTCCGTCAGTCAGTCAGTCAGTCCGTCAGTCAGTCAGTCAGACGTCAGTCCGTCCGTCAGTCAGTCAGTCAGTCCGTCCGTCAGTCAGTCAGTCCGTCCGTCCGTCCGTCCGTCAGTCAGTCAGTCAGTCCGTCCGTCAGTCAGTCCGTCAGTCAGTCCGTCCGTAAACAGTTCTTGTTACCGCGATTTCTCAGGAACTACTGCATGGATCTTTTTCAAATTTGGTACACAGGTTCCCCTTGGGGTCTAGTTGTGCAAGAAACCTTTTCTGGTCCGATTCGAAAATCCAATATGGCCAGCAGGCAGCCATCTTGGATTTCCCCATGAAACCTTGTTACCGCGATTTCTCAGGAACTACTGCATGGATCTTTTCCAAATTTGGTACACAGGTTCCCCTTGGGGTCTAGTTGTGCAAGAAACCTTTACTGGTCCGATTCGAAAATCCAATATGGCCACCAGGCAGCCATCTTGGATTTCCCCATGAAACCTTGTTACCGCGATTTCTCAGGAACTACTGCATGGATCTTTTTTCAAATTTGGCATACAGGTTCCCCTTGGGATCTAGTTGTGCAAGAAACCTTTTCTGGTCCGATTCACAAATCCAATATGGCCACCAGACAGCCATCTTGGATTTCCCCATGAAACCTTGTTACCGCGATTTCTCAGGAACTACTGCATGGATCTTATCAAATTTGGTACACAGGTTCCCCTTGGGGTCTAGTTGTGCAAGATACCTTTTTCGGTTCAAATTGGAAATCCAATATGGCCACCAGGCGGCCATCTTAGATTTCCTCATGAAAATTTGTTATCGTGATTTCTCAGGAAGTACGGCCTGGATCTTTCTCAAATGTGGTAGACAGGTTGCCCTCGTGGTCCAGTTGTGCAACATACCTTTCTGGTCCGATTCCTAAATCCAATATGTCCATCAGGCGGCCATCTTGGATTTCCCCATGAAACTTTGTTATTGCGATTTCCCAGGAACTACCGCATGGATCTTTATCAAATTTGGTACACAAGTTACCCATGTCACCTAGTTGTGCAAGATACCTTTTCTGGTCCGTTTCGAAAATCCAATATGGCCACCAGGCGCCCATCTTGAATTTCCCCTTGAAACACTGTTATCTTGAATTCTCAGGAAACATTTCATGGATCGTTCTGAAATTTGGTACACAGGTCTCACATGGGGCCTAGTTGTGCAAGATACCTTTTCCAGTCCGATTCGAAAATCCAATTAATACGGTATTCCCGAGTTGTGACGTTGCATCACAAGAGTCGATGGATTGAAGGGTCGGGCATATTCTATATATTGACTATAGAGAATATCCATATCTTCACCTTCCATATCAAGGAGTTAAAATAATTCGGAATTAAAATGTATTTCGTCAAATTTTAAATCAGTTTTCTTTAGTCCATGCAGTTGCAAGTGAACTGCCCCACCCTTTCGTCTGGCGGCAGGTCAGCTACATACAGGGACGTCACTCTTGTGACACAATGTCACAACTCGACAACTGTAAACTACTGCATGTTTCGATCCAAGGGAAATAATCAAGATTCAGACACTTTCAAATTCGAAGTTTCAACATTACTGCGCGGACCGGATCCCTTCAGTATTAAGTATTGTACCATCTTACTATTTTCGAGCATGGTATCTTAAAAGAGATATCTCAAACTAGTCCAGTAAACAGAGCAGAATTAGCATTCGTTCCAAATTATAAAATCTTAAGTATGCCAAAGTGTCAAAGAGATTTTTCTTCGCTTCCAGTACCCAATGATGACACGTGCAAAAAAAAAAATAAAATAAAAATACTACAAAACGAAGACGAAGCTTCAAGGATACATGCACATTCACTTTCAGACTAACTTTGCTCATTTCTCTTGTACTATAACAACTGACATAAGTTCAGTTTCTAGAAATCTTGAAACTCCCGAAACTTAGAAAGATTATATCTTGGTGTTTTCCAATGTCGCTTTTTCGATCCTTTTCGCTCAGATTCGAAATTCTGTAAACAAAATTACAACTCAATCGTCTCAGTAACAATGGACAAAAAGATCCTCTTGTCATCAGCTTACAATTATCGGACAATGGTGGGCGCCAAGATCCTTCAGGATCTCTCGTTTGAATTGTTGACAGAGTACAGCTACAAAACATGCATACTGAGACAGATGTCCAAGGTGCATGGTCTGGATGTATGAGGGCCTTACCCCAATGTTCGGTACAGTAAACGTGTATCTATTGGAAATGAATATGCGTGCAAGACCATTCGAAATTCGCCTAACGGTTACTAGGATCCTTCGCAGAAACTTAACTGAACCAGATGGAATAACCGGGATATCTCGGCATAACAGGTAGGGGCATCCTCCATATCTCGCTCTCTTCACATTCGAACTATATCTCGCAACTTGCAAGTCCATCCGGTCCATATCTCGCTCCCTGACCATTCGGACCATATCACGCTCCTTGTCCATCTGGACCATATCTCGCTGTCTGCCAATCCGGACCATATTTATTTCGCTCACCTTCCATCCGGACCCTATCTCGCTACTTGTCCATCCGGACAATATCTCGCTCCCTGTACCTCCGGACCATAGATGCACTGTCTGCCCATCCGAAACAAATTTATTTCGCTCACCGTCCGTCCGGACCATATCTTGCACTCTCGCAATCCGGATCATATATCGCTACTTATTCATCATATCTCACTCTCTGTCTATTCAGACCATATCTCCCTCTCCCCATCTGGACCATATATCGCTCTCCGCCCATTCAACCGCATCCTGTTCCATGTCCATCCGGACCCCATCTCCGTCCTTGTCAATCCTGGCCATTTGTCGCTCCCTGTCCATAGGGGCCATATCTTATCCTTGTCCATCCGGACCATATCTCGCTCCTTGTCCATCCGGAACATATCTTGCTCTCTCCCCATCTGGACCATACCTCTCCTCTCATCCGATCCCATGCCGCTCCTTGTTCATTTTGACCATATCTCGCTTCTTGCTCATCCAGACCATATCTCGCTACTTGTTCATGCGAATCATCTTTCTCTTCCTGTCCATCCGGACTATATCACGCTTCATTTCCATGGGGACTATATCCCTCTTAGTGTCCATCTGGACCTGGATCTCGCTCTCTTGAAAAATGTGAAATTAAATTACACAAAATTTCTATCTGTTTTTTGCCTTCATTGATCTGAGGAGGTGGTTTTCGTATTTCAAACTGATAAATATACCACTTTATAACTGTAAGTATTGTCTTAAATATTTAATCAATAATTTCATTCCACTTCATTTAGCTGCAATTCTTCAGACAAATAGAGATAAAAATTAACCGAATCAAACATTTCCCTGAAGTGGTTCACACAGGTTTTTAAACCAGACAATGCCAAATATATGAGGTAGATTTTTCAAAGCTTTTTGGTAAAATCGCAAGTGGAAAAAATTACAACAACATATAGTGGTGGCCATTATCTTATGCATCAGAAGGGATTGGAACTATCTAAGCTTGATATCAAGCGGGGAATTTAACTGTCTTTTGTAAACTTTGTGCCACTCGATAGCGAAAATATCTGAATACTGTCTCCATTTCACCTTTGAAACTTCTGTGAAACAGATTTCTTCCCTACTTATTTCTTGTAAAACTCTTGACAACCCTATGTATGGTAAAAAACAGACAAACACAAACACTGTGGTAAATGCGTGAGTTATAGACCGCTAGTCTGACAATTCAACCGACAGAGAAACAAGTTCCAGTGTCAAAGTCCATGCAGTTATCATCGACTCGGCAGAGTAATATTCCCAAGCTATCTGCGATGCGGTCCAAAGTGAACAAAGATGGAAAAAGCCGTTATAAGCAATTGATGCGGGTCTTACTGGGAGTGGGAAAGATGTATGGATAAATAAGTCATGCCAGAGAATGTAAGACTATAGACACGGTTACACTACAACATTATCCACACCTAGCCTGTTTACACTATACAGACATCAGGAGATCAAATTTATCTGAGTAATTATTATCCGGACACTATTGACCCGGAACAATATTTGTGCGTTAACTTGACCAGGGTGAATAATTTTTTGTGTATTCACAGAGAATTATCTACTGTTACAACAAATGACAACCAATTATTAAGGATATTAGGAGCCGTGCTCCTGTAGCTTCGTCGAGACATTAAGTTTAATCGTACAATAGCTGCGACAACAATAATTCCTTGTCACCATGATCATTAGTATGGCAATTAAGTTCTATACAGTTATTCCTCTAATAATTCGATCCCCTATCAAAATTCAATCACCTTCAATTTTGGGGACAAAATCCAATCGGTGGTTCTAATAAATTTGACTACATTCTCAAATTGAGTACTTTCAAAAACCATGGGAATAATAAATAATGAAGAAAAAATGGAGACTATGCATGACTTTGAACAAGTTTGTCAACTTCCTGTTCTTGTCCTGTTCTATAACTCAAGCATATACTAATGTGTTTTATTATTATAAATACTGGAATTATTGGAAAGATCGCCATATTTATTATTTCGTATGTTATTATGTTATGTTATTATGTTATTGTCAATTCGTTCAATGCCGCAATGGTTATATGTGGACTGTAGACAAGCATGACCAGGGCCCTAGCTCCAACGCGGGAACATCAGACAGGCGTTCTTGGCACGCGACACATACTAGAATCTTGGCTTATTTCCTCGCATTTTTCTCTCCACACGTCATGTCGCAAGCTATGTGAATGCGCTAATACGGCGTTTGTAAAGTAACAAAAATATTTTTTGTAAATTTGCATGATATGGTTGTTCAAATTAACGCTCACAGTCTAAAATGACATAACACAGCGTCGACAGTAGTTTTAAATTGGGTTTTGTCTGTTTTGTTACTTCTCGAATACATTTTAGGATGGATTTGTTTTTATAGTCTAAAATATGACACCTTGAACCAAAACGAATCTAATATTTTCAAAGTCGCCATATCTACAGTGCTCTTACATCGAACTATTATTTTTGTTATTTAGGTGTCATATTTTGCATATATTAAAATCTCCATGCTATGATGTATAAGAAAAAAGGCAAAAATCAGACGGAAGCACAATTTCAAAAGTCAGTTTATGCTGTTTTACCTTACTTTTGTGTCTGAGCTTTAACAATATCTAACTGATATATCTGATGATATTCGATTATTAGTTGATTCCTTGTTTTAGGATAATTCGGATAACTATACATCGAAATATTATTTTGATTATTTTTTAGGTGTTATATTTTGGATATATCAAAAACTTCATGCTTTTCTGTTCTATTCTCACACTGTCACAATATCTAGTGGCATTTGTTTATGTTATTCTGACAGGTTTTCTTGAAATAATTGCAGATCAAAGCCCACATTTCGTATAAACTACCATGTTTGGCACTGGGGACACGCTAAAATAGCTAATAGGAGCTATAGAAAAAGTAAATATTGCCATTAAACATTATTTAAATGAAAAGAAAAAAATGGTGATCCAGTGAGGTGCTAAGGCACTGTGCCATGTCATTTCATCTAAATTGTTGGTGAAAACTATACCTTAGACACATGGACAAAAAATATAGGCCTACCGTAATGATAGAATAAATCTGCTGTAAATTTTACAGTAATTTACCGTAGACTTTGTGTAGTAAGTTGCCCGTAATTTACTTCAAAATGTACAGTGACTATTGAGAATTCACAGTAAATAACTGAAAAAATAAATTAAATTGTGTATTTGGCAATATTTAACTACATGTATATATTACTGACAACTTACCTGCACTAAAAAAGTGCCTGTAGACTGCTGTGAAATGTAAAGCAAAAGTTTGAAGGTCACATATGCATGTTTCGCTGATATTATTAATAGATTGCTGATCCATCATTCTTGGATCAATGATAAAGTAAAGGATATTTTTTTTTTAATCGGAGCCAATCCGATTTGCACCCAGTAAGGGGAGAACGTCATGTCCATTCATCAGCGATGATGCAGTTCAATTATCATAAATGGATGGATAGATGCAAATGATCCAAATCTCAGTCAAAAATGTTCACCGTCAAATTCAAATTTGACCCGTTTGCGGGCCATATGCATGAGCGTTCAAACAAGCCTTAAGTCATGCCGGCCTTTATATTGAATCTGTTTACCAGCACAATCTTAGTCAGCTCATGTATTGGCTCGAAAACATTCCGCTGAAAGAGTCTAATTTAATTGGCGTTGATTAATTGTTGTTGTTATATTATAGATCATATCGCACTCTGTAATAGCGGTTGCCACAAATCCTGACTTTATATACACCTATCATAGTGTTTCTGGGTTTTAGTTTAACCAGTTATTGGACAGTCCGCGTTCCCGGTCTATGACAGGTCACACTTTTGCCATAAACCGGCAAGCGTTCGATCTGTTGTGGCGAGAAGACGAAAAAGAAGAAAAGAGATGGGATAGCCAAGTTACATGTACATGCACGCATCCCTGCCATGAAACCCGCGACTTATTAACTAAAAGAGGGAAATTACTAGTTGAAAAAAGTATCAGTGATTTTGCGGATGAGGTGAGACTATAGCCGTGTTAGAATGAGAGTTAAAATAAAAAACGGGGGAAGGGTACAGTGCGTTTTTGTTAACAAGGCCCAGTGCAACAAGAATTCATCTTCGTCCGCCTAAACTGATCTACATGAAGTTTCTCCTGTAGCTCAGTCAGTACCTGTGCTCTAGGTAGAACAAACATGCATTGTCTATAAAATGCACCGTGCTCCTTTGTCCCCATTGATTTTAGTCCAGTATAACGTGACACAAGGCTTTCTTTTTTAATATGCTGTTGTATACTGGTAGTCACGTCGGCTTTCATTATAAAGACAAATCAAACTACCACCACCAACATGTTAGCGGGAAAATGACCCAAATTGAAAAATACAGAATTTTTCTGCCCACTCGCCTTGATAAATTCAAATACCAATACATACTGCATACCCGCTAGCCTCACACCTCTGAACCGGCACGGGTTCGAGCCAGGCTGGTCCATGTGTGAAAGTTTGTCAGTTACTTGCCGAAGGGCGGTGGTTCTCTCCGGGTACGGTACTCCGGCTTCCTTCACCAACCACACTGACAGTCACCATATGAGTGAAACAAACTTGTGTTGACATTAAGCCAAATTCCCTCCCTCCACATATATATCACATTTCGCAATATAGCTACAAAAGAAAGGACTTTGACCCTTATCCTTAAGCGTATATGACGTGGTCACAAAACTCCTCGCATAGTACGCAAGGTTTGAGGGACATCCCTTGCGCACAAAGGGGCCTTCTGGAATTATTGGTGTGTGGCGAAAGATAGCGCAGTGTTTTTCATGATATATTGGGGAGAAATACAACGGTTATTGAGCAATTGTCTATGAATGTGTGAAGGAAAAGACGCTAAGCGAAAGCCGCAGTGCTGCCCGAGTTTATTACGAAGGATGTTTAGACAGCAATTATCTTGCTACATCCAACCAGACTGTGTTTGAACTGTTTTATCTCAGACGTGTACAAGAAGAACTTGCAAGAGGTTGCATGAGTTTCGAAAAGTGCACTCTTATATACAATAGTCTCCATGAGAAAAAAATATCACACGCTCGTCAGAGAAGTTTCGACGTTTCACAAGAAGAAATAAATCCACATCTTCAGGAGAGCAGTGTTTGAAAGACGGGTGGTTCATTTTCAGTCTCCTGCAGTATTTCACCGACCAGGGTGTTGTGAATACTGTCAATTTCAACTTTGATTCCATTGGAAAGAGGAGAGACATTGAAGATGTCTGTGAAGATGCTGTTGACATAATTACAAAGTCACGTAATAAGGTATATATAAACTTGTACAATTACCATGATTACATCACGCCTTATTAATATTCCTATGCCATCGTACTTTGTACGTGTAAAACACCTAGTTACTACAGTTAGTAGTTCGATTAGCGTACCTAATTAAAGAAAATAAATATCTTTGGCCGGGACGAAAATCGACATTTGGTATAGACACATAGGTTTAGCAGATCACAAAGCTTATTGACGTATTGACATTCATTATTTTGCATCAACATACAATTAAATTCCATATCATATCGAATTATTTTATATCCATATACATATGTTTTACATACTGCATCGAATATTTCAATGCTACATCAAATTAATTTGTATTTCCATGAAATGATTTAGATAGTGTATTGAATCAATCTCTATCCATATTATTTAGATATGGCATGCCAATATTTAAAGTATGGTGGGCCAAAGAGGACAAAAATCGTCCCTTAATGTACACACATATTCTTAGCCAATCAGAGAGCTTTTTTAAGTGTTAACATAAAGTATTTTCCATCCACATACAATTTAATTCGATATCATATAGAATTATTTTATATGCGTATACATATTTTAGATACTGCATCGAATATTTCGATGCTACATCAAATTCAGTTGTATACGCATTGCAGATGATTTAGATCATGGTTCGCACACTACCTTGAAAATCTTGAATTGCCTTGAAAATGACAATTTAAAATTCAAGGCCTTGAAATGCCTTGAAAAATGGGAAAGCGGGCCATGTACCTTGAAAAGGCCTTGAAAACGGAAATTCTTAGCATGTTGTTGTCAATTGTGTAAAGTTGAATGAATGTTGTATCGTCCTTTGTCATACGTTAGCAAAAATAAGCCGCGATTATGACCGTATGATTATTTTCACAAATGGTTGTCACGCTGTGTAAAGGGAGACTATCCACGGTATACAGGTTCTCCTTGGAAATCAGAAACCTCACTTGATGTATGCTGTCGTAAGTGAGCGGCGGGTTCCCGACTGTATGAATCTCGGTCACCGCATCTGCGCACTGAATATGTATAATGTCACGTGACCACGTGGGCACGCTACATCGCGAACCCTCAGATTTCCATTGAGTTTTCATGCCGAATGAATATTTTTCGGGTTTCCGACAGGTCCAGCAGAACGAAGTGGTTTTTGGCGGCTTTTGAAAATTGTTTCGTTTTTGACATTGATCATCATCTGCTAAATAGAGATTGTGGAAATGGTGTGCCTTTTCAATACAAATTGGCTAAAGGATGACAAGTATAAGGACTGGCCTTGCCAGCATGCAGATAAACGCAAAGCTGGGTTTGGTGTGTGTAAGAAAGATGTTGACGTCGGCAAAATGGGCGAGTCAGCCTTGACTTCCCACATGCGTGGCAAAACACATATCAGCAGTATGGAAATTTAAGACGGATCACGAGGACCAGTAGCCCAATTACGGACTGCAAGGCTCAGAGAACGCCACATGGGTGACGGTGTGTGAATAAATAGGCTATCCACAAGACATCACGAACATTTTAATGTGACAGAAACATCAGACTATCACACATCTTTAACATAAGTGTCATATTTGAAATTTAATAGGCAGCGTATCGTCAGTGCATGGCAATGTTAAGTATGAACAATAATATCTCAGCAAGTCATTAGTAAAAGTGAAAAAAGGTAAGAAAACTAAAAAAAATTGCCTGTATTCCTTTATTACATAACAAGTGTATACCTTGAAAACAGGAATTATTACCTTGAAAAGACCTTGAAAAGACCTTGAAAACTGGGGCTTCCATTGTGTACGAACCCTGTTAGATATCGAGTCATTTGTTATCGGGTGTAGGACAAAACCCCAGCGGACAAAACCCCAGTGGACAAACCCCCAGCGGACAAAACCCCAGTGGACAAAACCCCAGCGGACAAAACCCCAATCGGACAAAACCCCCGATTTTAACTTTTGTATGAAAAATTATATTTGGCATAGAACAACATCAATATTTTTGTTATTACGTATAATTTCCATGGTGATCTAATGACACATCTGATTGATAGAAATTGTAGTTTAGGGGCGCTTCCCATACGGATCTCGCGGCCCATCAACTCAATGTTTTATTCAAATTTCACGGTACATTTCTTCGTTCATTTAAAATCTTTTCAAGCGCTAGATATTAAAATAAATAATTAAATATTTCCCATGCCTATTTTATTTCTAAATGCGTCGGTGACCTTTTGGCCTGAAAGTACTCAAACTCAAACAAAAACAATAACACATACACATGAAAAACTATCAAGAATCAGTAAATAATAATCCGTACTTTAAAGTTTTATATGCATTTAATCCTATTGTAGAATGTACTAGTATAAACTAGTATAATTAGTCATCAAAGATAGAGAAGTCCGCTAATCCTCTACTGAGAACATTACGGAAAAATGATTATAATTGGGGATTAATGAAAAAAAAAACAGAATTAAAAGCATATTTAGAAGTAAACACAAATTTGGTATTTTGCCTGGGGTTTTGTCCGTATCCCTTTGTTATGCGTGCACATATTATTGGGGAGTTCGAGGCCGTGCTTCTTGTCGCCACGAATTGGACAACATAATCATCGACGGTAACGAGCCTCTCTGTAAAACTGTCTTCAAACGCCACCGGCGCCAACGCAGAAAGCACACAACGTTTAGCTCTAATTGGCGATTGCATAAGCATCCACTCGGGAATACAGTCGCCCAAACAGCTGCATGAAAGGACCCATTGCCTACAAACGTAATCACCCGCAACTGAACGCCCTTTACTCCGTTTGCGTATATCATTACGTCGTCATTCGTGATTTCTACCAAGTTCAGTCGCTCATCGATAGGGTAGGGGATGGCAAACATCAGAACTGACTTTGGCCGGTCATATGTATTTCGCGTGAAATGTTGCGATAATATATCATAAGTGATCGCATTTATGGCTATAGTCAATTTTCGGGCACCCTAATTACAGACCGATACAGATCAATACAGACCGATACGTATAAAAGACAGACCGATACTAAAGCCATACAGACCGATACCTACATATCACAGATTACGACTTCTAGAATACAGAATTGGTACTTCGTAGGATTTTCTCATCAAAAACAACAGTTGTTTATAGCGCAAAACAGTATCGCAATCAGCTGCCCGCTGTCCACTACCGAGCGCGCCGCACGGTCGCATCTCAAGGTCGGTTCGCCCGCTCGACTCGCCCAGCGCACTGAACCGACTCGCCCGGCAGTATTATTAAAATGAAGTAACATTTGTACTGAAGTAACATTTGTACTGTCATAGACGGTAACACTTGTTAAGTTACAGCTTTCCATCTCGCAAAAATTGGAAGTAGAAAGATAACCTCCCGACTACTTCCGTCCTATTTGGACCTCTATCCCGCTTTCCGAGAGCAATACTTGTCAGAATTGAACCAAATGTTAAACCAGAATAATTCTGATAAGTAAATCGCTGTTCTATTCCCAAACATGCATCATGAAATAATCTGAAAAGGTCGAATACGGGAGCGATGAAGAGCTTCTGAAGACTTTTTCGAGATGGAAAGCTGAATTGCCAAGTTTTTACAATTTTTATGCTCTCTCAGTTTTTACTGAATTGTACATTTTTACTGCAGGCTGTCACTGCATGTTGGGGCGCATGTTGTACCGTAATTGGTCAAATGGTGTCTAACAAATTTCATACAATATTGGGTTCTCAATGTTGTGCAATAACCTCAT
>JAVTVY010039759.1:0-17613 GCA_036873755.1 Hanleya hanleyi | reverse complement strand
CTGAATGTTCCAATGCAATAAGACTTGAAAATGCTCAATATTTATACAACAAGACAATAGAATGAACGTCTTCAACTCTGAGTATTGAATTTTAATACAATTAACAGTAAAAAACTCTGAGTATTGAATTTTTAATACAATTATACGCTCTCAAGGCGCTTCAATGAACGTGTAGGAATACGGTAAATGTTTTTCAACACCACACTTGTTCAATATTTCTGCAACAAGACTTGTTTGAACTCATCATCGTCTTTCCGCCCCTGGTGCACGTAGATATAGGTAGCAATCTCTTCACGTGGAATTCTGGGAGCGCAGGTAGCTTCCAACGCCAGGGCAATTTGCTCCTCGGTGACGGTGTGTAGTGCCTCAGTGATGAGCGCGTATGAGGGTACACTACTGTCCACCCACGTATGCATGTTTATCGGACTGTTGTTCCCACAGCCTGCGCATGCTTGGGTACGCAAAAGTCGAATGCGAGGTCTGATAAGATCCAGGACTGTGTAGATGTACTTCTTATAAATATAGTGAGACACCTGGTCAGCCAGGGCTTGACGAATTGTACCTGTGAGACTCTGCAACTTCCGCCACGCCGTTATTTTCAAGGTGACACCCTGAGGACAAGGAACACGCTCTTGCGTATCTAACCTCATTTTCCATTTACGGATATGCACCAGGAGCTGGTCGTTGAAATAGGCACAGCTGACAAAGATGTCGTCACCCACATAAAATTTCGCTTCGTGACCCCCCTGGTCGCGAATAACCGCATCGATGGCGTAATCATGGGTCTCCAGTTTTTGCCAGGTGTCGAAGGTCAAGGCAATATGCCTAGCGGGTCTGTCGTTATAAGCCGGTGCGTTAAAATGCACTTCTTCGTCTTTGACACTCACAGTTAAATAGGCTGAGAGCTCCCAAATGTCCGGGTGGGCTGCCTGGTAGGCCTGCTGGATAATGTTATTGATATCCTGCACAGACATAGGAAGTTGCACCTCTTCTTTCACAGGCTCAGGCACTTGCTGGGATACTGACTGAAGCACTTGCTCAGGTATTTCTAAAGGTGTTAGCCGGGGTCGTTTGGGTCGTGCACCGCGTTTGGCAGGTGTACGCTCTGGGGTAGTGTGCGTGGCTAACATATCATCATCTGGTATAACGTGGGTTTCAAGTAGATCCGCTAGTTCTTCATTTCCCGTCTTCTTCAACCCCTCCACGAAGGCTAGAAATGCATAGGGGGTAGAGCGCACTAGACCATCGATGAGGGCTCTGTTTTGTGCTGAAGTGGTTTTCTGAGCCATGATATCTTCGACATGCTGTTTCAGAAGTATGTTTTCATCCATAAGCAAATCACATAATTCGGCCACATGCTGCATCTCATCAATGAGGCGAACACGGTTCTTTCGAAGCTTCACTAAAAATGATGACTCCATGACTATGGGCTCAGGCTGATGAGCAACTGCTACGGTGTAAAAGTCTGGTGAATTTGCACTGGTAAAATGAAAAAAAGTAAAAGGTTCTCCACAGCTCATACAAACAGGCAAGCAGGCTGGCTGGCTGGCTAGAAGTGAAGCAGGCTAGAGGTGAAGCAGGCAGGCAGGCTGGTCAGGTCAGGTAAGTCAGAGTGCTCCGCAGGGTAGTGCAATGAATACACCCCACCCCTAAAAATCGCCTCCTTTTATACGTTTTTCTACAATCCGCCATCTTAAACCCACCTCCACCAATCCACAAACCGCCGCCATCTTAAACCCACTCTCCACCAACCACAAACCGCCGCCATCTTAAACCCACCTCCACCAACCACAAAGCCGCCGCCATCTTAAACCCACCTCCACCAACCACAAACCGCCGCCATCTTAAAC
Source organism: Hanleya hanleyi (assembly GCA_036873755.1). Taxonomy (NCBI): domain Eukaryota; kingdom Metazoa; phylum Mollusca; class Polyplacophora; order Lepidopleurida; family Hanleyidae; genus Hanleya; species Hanleya hanleyi. Next base: position 15,763 of record JAVTVY010039759.1, on the reverse strand, counting down.
CCACCTCCACCAACCACAAACCGCCGCCATCTTAAACCCACCTCCACCAACCACAAACCGCCGCCATCTTAAACCCACCTCCACCAACCACAAACCGCCGCCATCTTAAACCCACCTCCACCAACCACAAACCGCCGCCATCTTAAACCCACCTCCACTGGGTCCACAAACCGCCGCCATCTTAAACCCACCTCCATCAACCACAAACCGCCGCCATCTTAAACTCACCTCCACCAACCACAAACCGCCGCCATCTTAAACCCACCTCCACCAACCACAAACCGCCGCCATCTTAAACCCACCTCCACCAACCACCAAGCTGCCGCCATCTTAAACCCACCTCCACCAACCACAACACATGCGCACACCGCACCAAAACAGGTCGCTGTGACGTCACAAAAGGTTCTGCGCATGCGCAGTGAAGCGCCATTACGTCTATCTGCTCTTACATTACCACTACAGTAGCAATCAACATTCAGTCAGCCATTCGGAGTTGATCTCAAAACCTGGGAAGGTGGAAAGATCCCTCTGCTTCTTACGCCTGTGAAGTAGATGTTGCCATCCTCATGAATATCTTCTGAAACCGACAGCGCTTATAAATATTGCTGCCATTTTGGCGGGGGACCTAGCATCCTCTGGCTGCTTGTTAAAACTAATATTTTCATTCACCAGATTCATGAAATTCAACTTTTTTTTCAAAAGACGTAAAATCGCCAGATTTTGAAACTTCCAAAAAAAATTAAATTTCAGTTATCTTTTCCATAGATAAATTGTTTAGAACATGAAACTCCAAGGCGAGTAGTCCAGCAAATCGTAGACCTATATGTGAGAAACCCCACTAACAAAGTTTAAATTTATTTTTGGATTTTGACGAAGGTTTTGAGTAAAAACGTATAAAAAGTGATAGTATGATTAATATCCGTTAACAAACGTTAAAATGGACCGGCATACCAATTACCGGCATACCAATTACCGGCATACCAATTACCGGTATACCAATTACTCTATCTGTTAGTACAATCACTGCTTTGTCCATAATTATTTTAAAAAGTTTTAAACCAATCTATATACGTATGTATGTACTGGTGGAAAACTAGCTATGTTAGAAGAACTGTTGGAACTGACCAATGTGAGTGACACATTCTTCTTAGGGACACAGTTCTGGACAAACATCAATAGGAGTCTAAGATATTAAGTTTTAATGTATGTAATAATGTGATGAACAATTTCGTTGCACAGACACATCTACTGTAACATAATGGAATAATATATTACTTTCAAAATTCCTATCTTACATTCTGTAAGGTAATCTAGCTGATAAACGTACAATCAAGGTTTAATGCGATGTGTGACTTACACTATGGGAAAAACTTTTTCTCGTGGTTTACATTGATCATTTTCATAAATTATAGAATAGCAAGCTGTTTTTGTCATGCATTAACTAATACTTAAATATTTATCCCTGAAACATGTAGAAATGGCAAGTTTTTGATTGGATTTATCCCTGATTGATAATGTATCCGGATGAGTATATAAGTATACTACTCCCTTCAGAATAAACCAAGGATGCAGTGCGATGTATTTTACAAATATTAGATTATATTTGAGGTGATTATATCACAACTTCAGTGAGGTGGATCAGACAGTCCTGAAACCATCAACTCGTATCAGGCTTTGATGACCAGTCCAAACCTTGTATGAGCTTGTCGAATAGCGCCAAACGTTGATCAGGATTCACTTCTTTTTTTGCCTTTTGATAAAAGAAATGACAATATCTGTCATTTTCTCGTTAAAAAATCCTAAAAAACAAATCTGACAGCTGATAATGGAAGTCCACGTGTAATGTTATAGTCCGACATCCAAAGGGGTGAATCTTGCGCTAGAGGACCCACTATAGGTTTTTGGTGACTTGTTATCACCGAAGCTTGCCCTTGAGCATTTTGATGGAACGCCTTGTTTCCATGGCAACCACTGTACAAAATAACTGAAATGGGAATCATTTTTGCAATATCTGACTAATTTTATTATCCTTGAACCTAGGAGGATATAAGGCCTAGCACACCGAGTAACACTATTCAAGGTCGTCGCTCCGGTGACGTCATAGTGATGTTATTTTTCAGGAAAAGGATGTTTGGCCCCATGTTATGACCGATTTTCATTGATGCAGTTTCCTCTCTATTAACTGTGGGATAAATTAAAAAATAATTATGTGATATAAAATGAAATATCTTTGGCAGTTTTAACGGCAATGTTTTGCTATATATTCAGTGTTGAATTATGGTCCAGGTAGGTCTAATTACCATGACATACACAGGGCCAAGGTAGAAGCGGTCAACAGTTTTCAATGATGCCTGCAAGAAATCATGATGTTCCAAAAATATCAAATCCGTATCGCTGATCAGTATTCTTAATCCATAATAATCGTTGTAAAGTCGTCATCTAAAGAATGATGTATCTCAGTCACGCTTTGATTGTGACTGTTCATATGAGTACCGTGAGAATCTTGAAGTACATGGGTTCATATGGCCCCTAGCCCCGGGTTAAGCGGAATTAGACACAAGTTACGAAACGTAACGCCATAGATCTTGCACGCTACGCTCGTATTTTGCAATCAGCATGCGATATGTATCGCCAAATTTGAGAAACTTTGAGTGAAGGCGCTTGGTGGTGTAGCCCTGTTTTATAAGTTTCTGCAACAATGTTTTGTGACGTTGATTAAAATCGTCACATTTAACACAGGATCTAGCAAATGCTAGTAGGCGTGATATGTATACGCCATATGCAGGTCCCACTGGAATATTACTGTCCAGACAGGGATAGTTTACGATAGTTTGAATATTCATACATTTGCAGCTAAATCTTGATGTAGTGTGATACGTTTTATCTTCCGAGACGCAAGATATTGATGAAATTATTCGCATGCCCAGAATGTCAGTTGTTTTGCCACTAATTGTCATTGTAAATAAATGTTTTATTAAAATGCTCAGATGGGCACTCTTCTTTCTCTATATGTACACATAGTCCATACGATGGAACCGTGGTGTTGATAGCTTGCACTTTAAATACGGATGCCAAGAACAATCTGAATCCGGATAGAAACAATGAACATTGTGCGGGTTTCTCCTATCTCCATAAACACGTGCATCTGTTCTAGTAAACACCTGAAAGTGACTTACTTTTAGCCTCCTGCACGTCGCCATAATCGAAAATTTAACTACTTACGATTTGACTATGCAGAGCATGTAATAATAGACTGAAGTGATATATTTCTATATGCCGTCCAATGATAACCTGCCTGTTCAAGGTGCCTGCTGTCAATGAAACACAATAAGAACAATAAGAACATAGTCCAGTATTTCCCACGGCTTGGTTAAAAATAAATTTGTGTATGTATGTCTTTAAGTCTTATGTGAAATTCTTTATTTCCTATATTCAGTATTTGTTCCTAGTCATCTTCCTAAATTCCTAAGACCCTGGATTGCAATAGCAACATGAAAAATAGAGGGGACGTCACGTGATGGGTGGGGTGGATGTAAAAATTATTATTTTTCCTGGAACCTTAAAAAGCGGACAGACGGAGTTTGCGTTTAACGTAAATCCCCTTTAAATGGGAATGGATGGGCCTATATTGGACCTATGGGGTTGGGGCGGGTATCATATTAAATAGGTCGTCGAGGCCGATCACGTCATGGTTGGGCGCATGTAAAAGTAGGGTTTAGTTTGAAAACATAAAATCCGAAAACACGGACTTTGCCTTCAAATATGGGAAATATTTATTAAATGAGAGTAGGTACGGTAATATCGGTCCCCTAGCGGATCGTGGACTGATGTGTAGGGGGTGGGTTAGCGAAGAATGTAAAATTAGGATTTGTACTTTAAATATAAAAAAGCGGAACACGGACTATCTAGTCCTATTGTGAGGAGAGACGTGCAGCTACACATATAGAGTAGCCAAAATGCAGCATCGCTCAGGTGCGCAGTTTCAGACATGGCTACCCCTATACACTAACCGATAGTGGGCGACTCCTAGACCCTGGAGTGTATCCAGTACTCATGAACTCAATCATACTGGTGATGTGAGTTGGTCCACCATGGTTGCCCCACCTCCTCCTCCTGGGTACAAAAGTGTTTGTGTGAGTCACGAACACACAGACAAACACATACGTAGGCGGGTGTATCCTATTCTGAACAAAGAACAACAACAAGGATGACAGGTCAATCATTTTATTATCCCCTCCACCACAGCACATCCAAGCTGGGAGAGCCGCTATGGATGTGTCTACAATTCAAGTATGCTCCTTTGAGACGGTTTAATCTTCGGTGGCCGGTTAGGTGTATTCTCGGCTACGCTTGTCCTATCAGAATGTTCAATCGTCGGTCATGGTCGCTCTTGTCCGTTTGTTCTAAGCGTCGTCGGGCAGCCCAGGATGGCGTTGAGGCAACATGTCCTAGAATTTCGCATGTTGATCTCATTTTTCCGGATCTCGGTGGGTGATAACCCCACATCCTCCTCCAAGTGACGCTTGGTCTTCATGATGGGCCGATGCGTGGGATCTCCATTCATTTTAAGCGTAGCAGGCTATACTGTTCACAGATCGTCATCGTTTTCCTGATTGTCGAGCGCATTCGAATGTAAGCCTCTTGCAAGTTATCCTGCGCGGGGTCCTCGATTACCGCATCGTGGGTTGTAATGACTGCTGTCACAATACAGTCTCAAAAGGTACCCTTTCTCAATGTATATTCTTCTGGTGCCGCATCATATCGTAGTGTCTGGTAAAGTTGCGTCCACACTCAGGGCAACAATAATCCATATTGAGGGATTGAACGTCGACTTTGCTCGTCTAACGGTTAGGGCTGCTTGTATAGACGCGCTTTGGCGGGCGTCGCCGAGCGTTGTCGGGCGCCAACGCCACATCAGTCATAGATTAGATCCCCTGCATTAGTCAACTTGGATAATGATCATGGTGACATGAGGAGAATTGTCTCCTGTGTTTATGGTGGGACGCTTTTGATCTTGATGAAGCGTTCAAACAGTTGTTTCTTTTGACCCATCGCTTTGACTTACGCCGCCGCCCAGCTCATATCTGGGGTTTTCAACATCAACTCTGTTCTTTCGATTTCCATATGGACCGGGTCCTTGTTCAGCAATTTCATATGGATCCCGAGGTCGACATACTGCCCTTCGTAAAGCCCGTCGTATTATGGGTGCCAATGTGTTATGGGCTAAAATCGCGGCTCCCTCCTTCGAATACCCTTTGTGGTTATTTCTTTTTCTATGGCCACCAACGTCTCGCCCATCTAGGCGTCCATGCTTTATTTGAATAAAACCACTCCATAGAATTTGTGTCTACATTGTGTTCATTCCCTTGTATAGGTTTGGATAGATCCTTCACGGTTGGAAAGTAATCCTGAGCTGGTGTTATGAACGGGGTGGGTTGGGTAGTGTCTCGCTGGACGGATGCTGCCTGGTGTGAACTCTGTGGATGGCATGAAGTTAGCAGATTCTAAATTTGTGTTGACCCCTCGCCGGGTTACAGGTGTATCGGTTATCTTCGGGGATTGAGCTTTTAATTATATGAACAGGAAGCCGTACGGACGGCTTATCGCGGCATGAAACGCCTGCATGAAATGGTCGGTGATGTGTGAATTGTCATTAGCTGCACTCATCACATTATCTAGCACTACCACGTTGGTGCGTTCGGGGTCGAAGAAATATGATTGATCGATATCTGGAGGAATCTCTAGGACGAAGATCACATTTCGCGACCTTGTAGTTTCATCGGCTGGCTGTCACTGGCCGTAGCATCAGACTATGTCGTTATACATGTAGCTGCATGATGGGTCCTTCCTACAAGAATTTGATCACCAAGGACGTCTTGCCACATCCCGTAGGGATGCTATACTCCACTTGGCGAATCCATAGCGGGTGGACTCAGTGGTGTTCCTTGTTTATGCATCAGACGAATCCACTTGGGACAAATAGTCGAATACTACTGAATGTGGGATCGAAGACAAACAAATGAAGAAACAGGTCTTCTGAGTGAATAACACCACAAATGTATAAAACGAATCCTTTCGAGTGTTTTTAGGATATGTTTTGTTGGATGATCACATAAACTTTCTTTCATACTACGTCCTTTTTTCTCAACAAAATGAGAAAACTGGCCTTATCAAGGTTTAACCAGAAACTTATTTTTGAAAAAGGGGATTTGAAATCTTGATATATTGTACTCGATTATCCTTGAACTATTTTTCATTGTATTATGGAAATTTGAAACATTATTAGCTTGTAATCAATTTTCATTTCATCTTTACAATTATACAGACCCAAATGGAATATTTGATGAGTCGTGGTGAGTTTATTGTCGGGTTGACGAGGTCAACAGGTCATGCACACTGTGGAGATCGTGATAATCCCAGTGAGAAATAGTGAGAGTATTATCGTACCAATATCTTTAGGCCAAGTTTATATCGGAATATGTTGTACCGGTATGTATTTACTTTTCTGCGGCGGTAAATCTCCGTCGGCCTACCGTATTCCCAGAGTCGTCCAGTTTACGCTTCCAAACGGCCAGCGAGCAAACGGCCAATGAGTTCTTGATATCAGTGTATGACCTGGAAGCTGGACACCAATACCAACCCAGGAGAGACAAACAGATAGGGAGACACCAGTGCAAACCCAGGTGAGAAACAGATAAGGATACAGCAAATGCTACATATGATACACTAACAGATAGGGAGACACCAATACCAACCCAGGCGAGACAGATGAGGATACAACAAATGCCACACAGGAGACACCGACAGATAGGGAGACACTAGTACAAACCCAGGAGCGACAAATAGATGAGGATACAGCAAATTCTACATATGATACACTAACAGATAGGGAGACACCAATACCAACCCAGGCGAGACAGATGCGGATACAACAAATGCTACACAGGAGACACCAACAGATAGGGAGGCACCAATGCAAACCCAGGTGAGGCAAACAGATGAGGATACAGCAAATGCTACATATGATACACTAACAAATAGGGAGACACCAATATCAACCCAGGCGAGACAGATGAGGATACAACAAATGCTACACAGCAGACACCGACAGATAGGGAGACATCAGTACAAACCCAGGTGAGGCAAACAGATGAGGATACAGCAAATGCTACATATGATACACTAACAGATAGGGAGACACCAATACCAACCCAGACGAGACAGATGAGGATACAACAAATGCTACACAGGAGACACCAACAGATAGGGAGACACCAGTGCAAACCCAGGTGAGGCAAATAGATGAGGATACAACAAATGCTACACAGGAGACACCGACAGATAGGGAGACATCAGTAAAAACCCAGGAGCGACAAACAGATGAGGATACAGCAAATGCTACATATGATACACTAACAGATAGGGAGACACCAATACCAACCCAGGCGAGACAGATGAGGATACAACAAATGCTACACAGGAGACACCAACAGATAGGGAGGCACCAGTGTAAACCCAGGTGAGGCAAATAGATGAGGATACAACAAATGCTACACAGGAGACACCGACAGATTGGGAGACACCAGTGCAAACCCAGGTGAGGCAAATAGATGAGGATACAGCAAATGCTACATATGATACACTAACAGATAGGGAGACACTACCAACCCAGGCGAGACAGATGAGGATACAACAAATGCTACACAGGAGACACCAACAGATAGGGAGACACCAGTGTAAACCCAGGTGAGGCAAATAGATGAGGATACAACAAATGCTACACAGGAGACACCGACAGATTGGGAGACACCAGTGCAAACCCAGGTGAGGCAAATAGATGAGGATACAGCAAATGCTACATATGATACACTAACAGATAGGGAGACACCAATACCAACCCAGGCGAGACAGATGAGGATACAACAAATGCTACACAGGATACACCAACAGATAGGGAGACACCAGTACAAACCCAGGAGCGACAAACAGATTAGGATACAGCAAATGCTACATATGATACACTAACAGATAGGGAGACACCAATACCAACCCAGGCGAGACAGATGAGGATACAACAAATGCTACACAGGAGACACCGACAGATAGGGAGACACCGGTACAAACCCAGGTGAGGCAAGCAGATGAGGATACAGCAAATGCTACATATGATACACTAACAGATAGGGAGACACCAATACCAATCCAGGCGAGACAGATGAGGATACAACAAATGCTACACAGGAGACACCGACAGATAGGGAGACACCGGTACAAACCCAGGTGAGGCAAGCAGATGAGGATACAGCAAATGCTACATATGATACACTAACAGATAGAGAGACACCAATACCAATCCAGGCGAGACAGATGAGGATACAACAAATGCTACACAGGAGACATCGACAGATAGGGAGACACCATTGCAAACCCAGGAGCGACAAACAGATGAGGATACAGCAAATGCTACATCTGATACACTAACAGATAGGGAGACACCAATACCAACCCAGGCGAGACAGATGCGGATACAACAAATGCTACACAGGAGACACCAACAGATAGGGAGACACCAGTGCAAACCCAGGTGAGGCAAACAGATGAGGATACAGCAAAAGCTAACAGATAAGGAGACACCAATACCAACCCAGACGAGACAGATGAGGATACAACAAACGCTACACCGGAGACACCAGCAGATAGGGAGACACCAGTACAAACCCAGGTGAGGCAAACAGATGAGGATACAGCAAATGCTACATATGATACACTAACAGATAGGGAGACACCAATACCAACCCAGGAGAGACAGATGGGGATACAACAAATGCTACACAGGATACACCGACAGATAGGGAGACACCAGTACAAACCCAGGTGAGGCAAACAGATGAGGATACAGCAAATGCTACACAGGAGACACCGACAGATAGGGAGACACCAGTGTAAACCCAGGTGAGGCAAACAGATGAGGATACAGCAAATGCTACATATGATACACTAACAGATAGGGAGATAGCAATACCAACCCAGGCGAGACAGATGAGGATACAACAAATGCTACACAGGAGACACCGACAGATAGGGAGACATCAGTACAAACCCAGGTGAGGCAAACAGATGAGGATACAGCAAATGCTACATATGATACACTAACAGATAGGGAGACCCCAATACCAACCCAGGCGAGACAGATGAGGATACAACAAATGCTACACAGGAGACACCAACAGATAGGGAGACACCAGTGGAAACCCAGGTGAGGCAAATAGATGAGGATACCACAAATGCTACACAGGAGACACCGACAGATAGGGAGACATCAGTACAAACCCAGGTGAGGCAAACAGATGAGGATACAGCAAATGCTACATATGATACACTAGCAGATAGGGAGAAACCAATACCAACCCAGGCGAGACAGATGAGGATACAACAAATGCTACACAGAGACACCAACAGATAGGGAGACACCCGTGCAAACCCAGGTGAGGCAAACAGATGAGGATACAGCAAATGCTACATATGATACACTAACAGATAGGGAGACACCGATATCAACCCAGGCGAGACAGATGAGGATACAACAAATGCTACACAGGAGACACCGACAGATAGGGAGACATCAGTACAAACCCAGGTGAGGCAAACAGATGAGGATACAGCAAATGCTACACAGGAGACACCGACAGATAGGGAGACACCGGTACAAACCCAGGTGAGGCAAACAGATGAGGATACAGCAAATGCTACATATAATACACTAACAGATAGGGAGACACCAATACCAATCCAGGCGAGACAGATGAGGATATAACAAATGCTACACAGGAGACACCGACAGATAGGGAGACACCAGTACAAACCCAGGTGAGGCAAACAGATGAGGATAGAGCAAATGCTACACAGGGGACACCGACAGATAGGGAGACACCAGTGCAAACCCAGGTGAGGCAAACAGATGAGGATACATCAAATGCTACATATGATACACTAACAGATAGGGAGACACCAATACCAACCCAGGCGAGACAGATTAGGATACAACAAATGCTACACAGGAGACACCGACAGATAGGGAGACACCAATACAACCCCAGGTGAGGTAAACAGATGAGGATACAGCAAATGCTACATATGATACACTAACAGATAGGGAGACACCAATACCAACCCAGGCGAGACAGATGAGGATACAACAAATGTTACACAGGAGACACCAACAGATAGGGAGACACCAGTGCAAACCCAGGTGAGGGAAACAGATGAGGATACAGCAAATGCTACATATGATACACTAACAGAAAGGGAGACACCAATACCAACCCAGGCGAGACAGATGGGGATACAACAAATGCTACACAGGAGACACCAACGTGTGAGTAAAAGAACGCTCTCATTAGTCATGAGGGGAACATTTCAACTGTTCAGGTATCTCATGACTTCTTCATTTCTGTTCGTTCTCTATTTTTGGTTTGTTTTGACTTTAGATAGTGTTTCTGAATTTAGCATTTGAGGATGGTGCTGAATGTAGCATTCTAGCTAGAGGGCTGAACCTGAGATTACACCCAGTACACTATCAATCAATAAACTTAAGCGGTTGTTCCGTTAGAAATCTTTTTCCACGTCTGCTTTATTTTGGCTTTAATCTTGTGATATAAATTCACTTCGTGCTTCAACTTTGATTCATTTTAGCTTTAATTTTGTGACATATGAATTCATATTTAATTCCAGGATGGCAGACTGACCTATAGAAGTGCCTTACAGCGAGTTATTTTTTTCTTGTGGCATTGATTAATGGAGTATGTCCGACTGAATGTACGTCTGCATAACTCAACACTGTTGCATCATGGTAGTGGTGGATATCTTGTTTTCACTCCAGTTTAAAATATAGTTTTACCAGTAATTATGTGCCGCACCATTTCCCTTTATATGCAGGGCTCTTAGTGGACGACCTATCTAATGCATTTCGCCAAGGACCTCTAGCCTCACACTGCTGGCAGAGTGATGCAGGTTCACCGCTTCCTTGGGCTATGTTTGAAATTTTGCTGGTTTTTTAGCAAAAATATATCCTGTTTTCACTCTATCAATTAATATTACTGTTTCGAGACTTTCGGTTTATACACACTATGGTAAATAGTCTATGGGCTTACGTAATATTTTCCAGATTTGTCATTTTTTCGGGTAGATTCTTGGCACTCATGTCTAAACACATCTAGAAAGTTCGCTGATTAAGAAAAGAATGGGTGCCACTTTTTGCATTAACATTTGGGACCTCCATTTTGAATTTCAAAATGGCCATCATCGAAAATCATTTTTTAAACATAATTGCCAATTATTCATTCAAATGTCATCCAATATTTGTTTCATTTTATCTAAACTCTTATAAAGGGGCCAACCATTCATTGGAAACAAAATAAGAACACTATAAATACTCTAAATTAGCAAAAATCCAAGATGGTCACCAGATTTCAGGATTTGTTTACGTAGCCCCATATAGACCCATATAGTCCCATACCAGGGGTATAGGACCAATGTTTGTCCCACTGGGAAACGTACTTCTAGACATTTGCGGTATGGTTGTTTTGATTTGTTTTGTCTCGTCAAGACAAACATGATTGAAGTGTCCCGGCACGAAACGGTGAAATTTTTGAAAAAAGTTTGAGGTCTGTCTATAGCCCCATATACTGGGGTATAAGCCCAATGTATGTATAAATCCATACTGGGTGGACGTGTTGGAGTCTAGGTGAGTCCCTGGTGGTCCAATGGTGTCGTATGAGGTCTTATTTTGAAGCTCTCATGCAGGAGCACTTGACCACTAATAATTCGTACGTTGTCAATAATCGGCGCATGCGCAGCCTGGCCGTAGTATAGAAAGCAGGCATTTTTGGGGGTGTGTTTGGGTTAGAGATGGGCTATTCAAGGTTCGAATGGGTCGTGTGAGGTATCCATGTGAAGCCTATGTAATGGAGCATCTGGTGGCGTGGATGTGGGGTAGAAATATGGTCATTCTGCGCATGCGCAGTCTGGCCGTAGTATAGAAAGCAGGCATTTGGGGGGGTATGTGGGTGTGTGTTTGGGGTAGAGATGACCGCTATGGGTCCGAATGGGTCGTGGAAGGTGTCAAAGTGAAGCTTGTCTGGGTTAGAGTCAGAATGGTGTGTTTTCAAATGCAAGTCGCGTCAATCTGCGCATGCGCAGTTGGTTGTAGTAAGTAGTGGCCATTTTGGGGCAGTGAAGGAAGGTATTTGGTGTAGAGAGGGACCATCCTTGGTCCGAATGCGTCGTGTGAGGTGTCATTTTGTAGCTCTTGGGGTGTAGACCCCAATTTGAGGGATGTTCACGTCATCTGTGACATCATTGGTGACGTCATCAGTACGAGTAGTAGCCAAAGTGGATATTTTGGGGCAGTGAAAGGAAGGTATTTGGTCTAGAGAGGGACCATCCTTGGTCCGAATGCGTCGTATGAGGTGTCATATTGTAGCAACGCCCGCCAACGCCAAGCTTAACGCTTCAACGCCCTGGTGAAATAGCTCAGAAATTCTGATTTTCTAGATATTCCATGTAATTGTCACTAATTCTTCGAAATGCAGTGACGCCCGTCAACGCTTGTAGTTATGCCTTAACGCTCTAACATAACGCCTTGACGCCATGATATAGACCGGAGAGAGAACAACAACAACAAAAACAAGGATGACACATGAGAAAACAACAACAACAAGAAGTTTTTTCATATAGTTTATTTTCCCCAATGTTACATCATACCCACGCTGGGGGAGCCGCGTTGGGTATGTTTACAACTCAAAAAGACTCTTGCCCAATCAGAGGCCACCATTTGCATCTATCATATTCGTTCCTGTCCGTTAGATGTAGTCTTGCCCAATCAGAAGTCGCCATTTCAGCAAGTTCCATCTTCGGCCATGTTCGCTCTGAACCGTTTATTCTAATCATCGTCGGACAGGCCTGGATATTCTTCGGGCAGCATGTCCTGAAACAGTTGTTTGCGCATTCTGATCGCATCTTCCAGGGCCACGGTGGGTGGTAGCCCCATAGCCTCTTCCAAGTGACGCTTGGCCTTCATGATGGACCTGTGCGTGGGGTCGCCTTTCATTTCAAGCGGTAGTAAGGTATACTGTTCATAGATCGCCATGGCTGTTTTTCTGATGCGGGGGCGCATTTGGGTGTACGTATGTTGTAAATTATCCTCTCCGGCGTCCTCGATCGCTGCAGCGTAAGTATTGATAGCTGCTGTCACAATACGATCCCAGAAGGTAGGTTCTGCCTCACTTTCCACGGACGTATGCTGACTATCTGAGGTCAAGCTCTCCGTGTTACTAGATAGACTCTCAGCAATCTCTGTTTCGGTATCAGTCGATACACTCTCAGCAGTCTCTGTATCAGCATCCCCCTCAACGGACTCCTCGAAGTCTTCAATCCCATGTATATTGTTCTGGTGTCGCATCATATCGTAATGTCTGGTGAACGTGCGTTCGCACTCAGAGCAAGTATAAGTCATGTTGACGGTTGAACGTCGACTGTGCGTGTTTTTGGAAATACGCTCGGTTTTATAGACAGTAACGCCCGTCAACGCTTAGCTTAACGCTTCAACGCCCTGGTGAATTTGCTCAGAAGCTCTGATTTCCATGGAATTGACACCAATTCATCGAAATGCAGCGACGCCCGTCAAAGCCCGTCGTTACGCCTTAACGCCCGTCTCAACGCCCGTCAACGCCCAGCTTAACGCTTCAACGCCCTGGTGAACTAGCTCAGAAGCTCTGATTTTCATGGAATTTATTTGGTTCACATTGGATATGCATTATTACATACTGTGAGCAGAAAATATTTGTCATATACCAGTAGTCCGTGAGCTACTGGGGCTCACCTTGCACCCCCCCCCCCACTACAGACCGAAACTATGTTTTTTATGTGCTTTAGGACATGTCAAATAAGAAACAATTTGTTAACAGTCGATAAACTGGGACTCACTACCCTTTTAATCACTTTGAAATTACTCCTGTGTTAATAAGTACAATTTTTGTGACAATAGGGGTAGGGTTACAAGAATAGTCTTATCTTCCATAATTATTATCCAATCTTTATAATGTTGGCCACATATTATTCAGCATTGATTGCTGCATCGAATATTTACAAGATAATATCACTATTTGTTGGGTATGACATCACACAGGGACCATACATACAAAAGTAGCAGTAGTAGCGAAAGCGGGCGTTTTGGGGTGCGTGAGGGTGTGCTTGAGCGATTGAGGGACCATTCTTGGTTCGAATGCGTCGGGTGAGGTGTCAAAGTGAAGCCCTCGTTATGTAGACCACGGCTTGAGGGATCTCCACATGATCTGTGATGTCATTGGTGACGTCATCAGTAGGAGTAGTAGACAAAGTAGGCATTTTGAGGATGCGGAGGAAGGTTTTTGGGGTAGAGATGGACTATCCGTGGTCTAAATGGACCGTGTGGGGTGTCCCTCTGCATCTACATGCAGAGAGTTACAAGATGACACCCCACACGGTCCATTTAGACCACAGATGGTCTATCTCTACCCCAAAAACCTTCCTCCGCATCCTCAAAATGCCTACTTTGTCTACTACTCCTACTGATGTCACCAATGACATCACAGATCATGTGGAGATCCCTCAAGCCGTGGTCTACATATCGAGGGCTTCACTTTGACACCTCACCCGACGCATTCGAACCAAGAATGGTCCCTCAATCGCTCAAGCACACCCTCACGCACCCCAAAACGCCAGCTTTCGCTACTACTCCTACTTTTGTATGTATGGTCCCTGTGTGACGTTATACCCAACAAATAGTGATATTATCTTGTAAATATTCGATGCAGCAATCAATGCTGAATAATATGCGGCCAACATTATAAAGATTGGATAATAATTATGGAAGATAAGACTATTCTTGTAACCCTACCCCCTATTGTCACAAAAATTGTACTTATTAACACAGGAGTAATTTCGAAGTGATTAAAAGGGTAGTGAGTCCTAGTTTATCGACTGTTAACAAATTGTTTCTTATTTGACATGTCCTAAAGCACATAAAAAAACATAGTTTCGGTCTGTAGTGGGGGGGGGGGGGGGACAAGGTGAGCCCTAGTAGCTCACGGACTACAGTAAGAAGTTGCACATTCATACCAATATTTCTTGATAATAACGTCGAAAACAGGTTAATATCCATGCAAACGAGTTCAGATGAACAGTTGTCTCAACTGTAATGCATTTCAAACCCAAACTATTTGCGCACATTTCGATTACATGTTTAAAATAATGTTGAATAACAAAAATCATACAGATCGGCTAAAAAAAGGCGGCCATTTTGAAATTCAAAATGGAGGCCCTAAATGTTAATGCAAAAACTGGCACCCATTTTTTTCTTAATCAGTGATGTTTCTAGGCGTGCTTAAACATTGGTGCCAAGAATCTACCCAAAATTTTGCTTTTTTTACATAAGCCCACAGACTAAAATAAGGTATTTCCTGGATAGATGAGTTTTCTTTAATGTATAATTATATTCTTAGGTTAAATGAACTTTTCAAGGTGAGTACTCTATAAGAAATACTTTTTGGGTTTTATATTCCTTAACTGCTTACAATCATTCTTTCCAAGCAGAGACATAATCAGGATTATCATGCTATTACACTGTAATTCTTTGATTTTACATTGATTAGGTTAACTTAGAGTGTATAAATTAACCAAATATGAATCCAATATGCTTTTGTTGACTTATTTAGAAATTCTTCAG
>JAVTVY010039758.1:0-19596 GCA_036873755.1 Hanleya hanleyi | reverse complement strand
GACAATTTAGAATTTCCCGAGTTCTTCATGTTAAAAAATTGCGGGAAAAATATTTCGCTATTAAAACACATCTTCTCTATTATTGGCTTGTTCCCAGGGATCATAGGAAGCGAATAGAACAAACAGCATGCTAATATAGGGTCTACGACAGAATGTGGAGTGAATTTTATGCGAAAAAGGGCTGTTTAGCAATGTCCGCTTTTCCGTGGAATTCATGAGTGCACGATTGAAGTATCATGGGAAGATATATATTTCCAGTCGCTATCTCCCCCCCCCCATCTTCAAACAAAAGGAAAAGAAAAAGCCGAGAGAGCGCCTCGTGAGGCAGACTTATTTTTCCAGACTACAACAACAACAGTTTTTGCCTGTATCACAGTTCGAGCTTCCGATGACCCTTCAACCTTACCCAGACGACGGATAATTTTTGACAGATTATCCGGCTAGGTTGTTGATCGGATTCACAGATAACGATTGAAGCATGGGAAGATATATTTTTTCAGTCGCTATCTCCCCAACCCTCACCCCCCACCCCCCAACTAAAAAAAAAGAAAAGAAAAAGCCGAGAGAGTTCTTCGGAGTTTTACGTTTTTGACCTCTGACTTTGAATTTGACTTCTCACTTCCGACTCGCATCCTGGTGAATGACACTCGTCCTTTATCTTTTTGCCGATTCAGAGATTCTCGAGGAAGTTTCCAATTAAACTATCTGGAATGCGAGTTTTTCTTTCGTGAAAATTTACTTTTTATGAAAGCGCAACTGTACCAGCGCGAAGCTGTAAGTACACGCGCGAATTTAGTACCCTCGAATAAAGAGACCCGGTGGAAGCGCTGCAAAGGATACACACCTTTTGTGACGTAAGCATTCATTTGTGTCCAAAGAAAGATTCAAGATTTCGTCGGGAACCATGACGATCCCTATTGGAAATACTATGAGTCGTGGGTTCCCCATATGACAATTATTTGGCGGGAGATTTCACGTTGCGCTCCTAGACCTCCGTCTGATCGACGGAGGTAAAAAATACGCCTCATGTTAAAGAGATAGGACAAAGAGTGCGTGAACGAAACCCTGTCAGAGCATGTCTCAATTCTATCGGCGCAGCTGCTTGGTTAAACGATTAACTTGAATGTTGTATAGAGAGCCTCAGACCGGATTGTCAGTGGAGTTTAATGAACTGAATTCATTTGCAGGTGACTCGGAAGTCAACAGGACCAAGCTATGATGTATCGCCATCAGTTTCCAACATATCCAACGCCGCATATTCAATTTCAAGCTCTGTATCAGGCAAGTTCATTATCATACCGGCACATCTAGTTTAAAATGTTGTCTGGATAATACTCTGTGCTCCTCGCTCTCATATGTCCTGGGTTTGTAACATTGAACACAAATTCACAATAAACAAATACCAACAATGTCAGCATTGGCTAATATAGTTGTCCAAGCAATTATATTTACACTGAAGAATATTTTATATTCAACCAAAACTGCAAAGATATGCTATCATATTACCATCGCATTGTCAAACATGAACAAAACATGGCGTTGAATATGAAACTGAATATGTGTGCTGTCATTTTCACTTTAGATGGTATATCAAATAAGAAAATAAGGGGAGAGGGATCCATATACGCTTTGCCTGTTCCCCAATCCCCATTTCTATCATTCTCTTCATGGAAATAAAATATTCTTGAAACTAAAATAAGCATGTAGCTGTACACATAATGGTTCTTGGAATGATGGAATTCATTGTGATCTACAGGAAACATTATTGCAGAAACTATAGGGCTGTATCACCTCCACTTTGTTTTCCCAAAGTTGGCGATACAAAGGAGGTGTTCGCTTTAGATGGATATTTTTCCCTTCAGAGTCCTCTCTGTTGCTCTATTGTCTCGCACTGAGCCGGTCGGTAAATTGTGACGTAATGCTCAGGTTTTGTCAGACAGACGAGGCCAGTCTAATGGGAAATTTTGGTTCATTAATCTCATATGGTTACCTTTAGTATTTTCATGAACGACCCAGATATTTACGAACAATTATCAGTTATATTAATATATAAACCGACTCGCAAACTGAAAAATCACTGCCGAAAGTTCAGCGAACAATAATTAAAGAAGTAACTGCAAAAAAAATAAATAAATAAAAACAACATATTGGCACATGGGAAATCAAGCGATCACCACTTGTTGAGAGTTTAGGCCTTGATACACTGTATAAGGCAAGTTTAACCATAGTTCAATTCATAGTTACAACTTTCCGCTGCCCTAAGACGAAGTTGTATATGTGTAACAATTATTTTTTTGCTCTGCTGGATCGCCAGAATATTCAAACACTGAACAAGTGGTCTGACTGTGTGTGTGGAGTTGTTTGTGTGCAATTCTATTCACGAATTATGTAGTAGCGTTGTGTGCCTAGACTAGCAACACCTACTGCGATATAGGCCTAAAATATCCCCCATTAAAATCTTCCCTCCATTCCAACCCGAATTCTATATAGTATGTCTCGTTCGTTCTAAATCTCAACCCAGTCTGACGATCTCAGATCATGCAACGGAGCATGCCAGTTCAAGCTCCTGGCCAAAACCGGTTTTGAGCAATCTCCTGGCATGTACGATTTATTTCGAGGTAACAGGGCTAGCAGTTTGGAGCGTAAAGCTATCCCTGCAACACCCCTCCCCGTTTTCTTTTTGGCGAAGGTGTTACTTCGCCTAGATAGAACCCTTCTCGTCGCAGGCAACCGCCGTTCTAGCGCTGCCAACGATTACTAAAACACGAGACAAAGACGTGAATTCTCCATGTTATATTACATGTGTCAAAATCCGTAACATGCAGTGTACAAAAGTACACTGCGCTCTAAAAATACCCAACTTCAATAAAATGGTAACCATCCCACTAATCCAGTCTCATTATCAGACTGTCTATAATCGCACCCAAACCCACTAAAAATCTCGTTCAAATGGTCAGTCTCATGGGACCGATCACTTTATTTCTCAAAAATATAATCGGCGGGCCAGCCTACCAGCTTTACGGCCCAAATAAATACAATCGGCCGCATGGGACTGCTCACTTTAATTCTTCAAAATATACTCTGCAGGCCAGCCTACCAGCTACATGGCCGCAATAAATACGAGAACATTATCCAAACCAGGACTGATATCTAGACTATAAATTGGCAGGCCAGCCTACCAGCTACATGGCCGCAATAAGCACCAGTCCGTCATAAAATCCACTACTGTAACAAGCCTCTAAACTACTGGCTGTCCAGACTATATATTGAACTCCCCATTCTCCCTCCCCTAATAATTTCAAGGCTCGCCTTCGTCAGCAGCCAACAATTTCGAGTGGAAGGGCCCTTCCAGGGCGTACGCACGAAGAGTCAGAAACGTGTGCGCGCACTACACGCCACTGATCCCAGTGTACATACGCTCCCGCAAACGGCTACCCACCAGAGAGAATGTTTGCAGAGGAAACAACCATAATTGCTACACCTCCACAGATATCAAGCTCACACTCACAAAATCGTTGAGCTCAGAACTAGAACAGGGTTGAGACTATAATCGAATAATGACGTATATATTCAGCTATCCTGCCCCAATAAATTATAACGGGTACTACAAGATATCGGATAGACAACTCTCATCAGGGCTTCATGACGAAGGCATGGGATGAAGAGGGACGCGTCTACCTCGACCCCAGGTCTTCGGCATGGCTACCCGCACTACACATATTCTCATACTGTATCTTCTCCATGTCACTCCATATATTAACTTCATCACATAAACGTGTCACATAGCTTATCACACACAGAAAAACTCACAAAAAACACACAGTTATACAATCTCAAACAGAAGTCACATAGACGCGTATATCTACCACACAGAATCTTCACACACAGAAATTATCGAATCACACAGCAACCATCGAACCCAGGCGTCCAGCACCCGGTTCCCTCACAAAGATTACTTAAACACACCTAGTTCACCATAACGCATCATCATATTCTCCCATAACACACTACACGTATAACGCCGCAATGCAAATCACAATTTCCGAACAACATCCAACTTCCGAATACACACCAGAGTTCTCCAACACACACCATAATTCTAGAACCATAGTTCCAAAAATACACATTACATTACACAACACATTAACAACGGTTTGGGTCTAGAATTTTATATATTTTTTTTCTTGAATTCCACAATGCCTCAAAAAACATCCTGTACAACAAAACCAAATCAATCCCCAAATAGGATAATTTCACATAGAAAATCAAAACTAAATACAATATATCCATCACTGCATGCACGTGATGGTACACAACCATATATCTCCACCAAGCTGACGCTATACTACATCGCTTCAGACGCATACACAAAATGCGTCACCAATGGCCCATCAACTAACTTCACCATTTATCAGTTACTGGCAGAGCGAAATGGAGCCCACATTGGACAAGTCACCATTCCATAAAAATTCAAACTGCAAAAACCTTAGTGTCTCCAATAACCAAGGTTTTATCCCTAAAATCTACAACACATCCATAGGCTGACAGGAAATCGAAGCCTAGCAACAGGTCGTCAACCAAGGGTGCCACCACTATATTTCCAGTACAGTGAAAATCGGAGATGGACAATGGGACATGCCGAACTAGCATTCCCATACTGGTCATTCCTCGGAATGCACCAGTCAACCGAATAGGCGAAGACGACAACCCCTGAAGACCCAACCTAGCAAATAGATGTTCACTCATGACGGTGACTTGGGCGGCCGTGTCTACCACAGCAGTCACCGGCACAGACCCAACCTTAACTGGAATGGACATCGCCCACCCCTGTGAACGAGACAGTGTAACATCTCTGACTGCTGCAGTAAGTTCAGTAACACCTGCCTCGTCTCCCGTGGACGACCCCACCCCGTCATTTGCAGTTGCTAATTCAGCCCACCCATCTATATCATGTCTAGTAGGACAAAAACGGCTTATGTGGCCGGGTTTACGGCACGAGTAACAGAGTCGCGGTGGACGGAAGGGTCGCGATGACCGACGGCGAGGGGACCTCTCATTTATCCCTTCCCCTTCTGCCTTACAAGCATCAGGAAAAGCCTCCCCCACTGAATCAACATTAACAGTTCTACATGTAACCGTCTGAAAATCCAACTCCCTCAGATTATATCGTGAGGAGTTCACATAACGCAAGGCTTCCGAGATTGTTGTGGGGCTCTTTTCCATAGCAAATCTCACAGCCTGTATTTCCCTGCATCCCTTGAGAAAATGTTCCACCGCTACTGACTCAATAATCTTTTCCGGTGCATTCGGATACCCGTCCCTTGCCAACCTAGCACATCTGAAAGCAAACTCCTCTAAAGTATCCTCGGAACCCTGCACTTCCGCCTGCAACCGCTGCCTAACTACACGCGGAGGTTCCCTACTATCATAATGGCATTCCATTGCTTTGAGGAGCATATCAAACGAGGTTTTGACTGCCTCTGATTGATAGCTGTAAAACACCATGGCATCGCCATGAATACAGTCCGTCAATTTCTTAAGACACTGGTCTTTGTCCCACTTTCTACTTTCAGCTTCCAACTTAAATTTAACCCTAAATGGAACCCAGTCCCCTCTGTTCCCTGAAAACACTAAAGTCTTGGGAAGCCGGGGACTTTGGCTACGGTAGCGTTCTCGGGATACATGTCGTTCGGTTGATCTCGATCTGGACGAGCATTCGCTACATTTACTAGGAGAGGCCTCAACCTCCCCCTCGGTATCAGTAGCGGACACATCGGCCAGATTCCCATTATCTATATCCCCTTGAAGATATTGTCCCCCTACCATAGCATTGTCTAAAAACAATTCATTCCTATTTACTGGGCATTGGAAGTTCGGAGCTGAAGTGTGGCCACTGGGCGGCAACTGATGAAATACATTATTTACATCCCTAGCCAGACCAGCGTCCAGTCCTGCTGTTCCATTTAGATCTAGTGGACATGGGGGGTCGGGAAGGGCAGCTGGTGCATTTACTTGAACATGTGGTTCATTTTGATGAACCGGGGCTGCATTCAGTTGATTTGCAGTCTCTCCCTCACCCTCAATCAATTGTTCAGGTCTATTATTTACAACAACAGGAGTTGGGTCCGCCTGACCAGCGTCCCCCGTTGTCTGTTCAGACGTCGCATGTGATGAAATCTCTGACCCTTCCCTGCTTGGAGCGCTAAGCAATGTAACAACAGTCCTCATATCTAAACCTACTTGTTCCATCTTATCATCAACTTGCTTCAACTTACCACCAACTTGACCTATTTGAGTGTTTACTTGTTGACCTAGTTGGTCAACTTTAACATCCACTTGTCCTACTTTAGTTTCCACTTGTCCTACTTTAGTATCCACTTGGGTCAATTGGCGTCCATAATTATCTATCTTTTCATCCAATTGTCCCAAATGAAGCTCATATTCCTTGATATTATCATGCAACTGGTCCATTTCTACATCCAATGCATCTACATGGCCCGTTATTCCAACTTTCCATAATCCAATGATTTCTTCAAAACGACGGTCAACCAAAGCATTAATGTATTCCGGACTTCCCGAAAAATCTAAACCTATAATCTGCCCCTCTAGCACTAGATCGGCTATATGCCCGGCACTAAACTGAGTCGCCTGCATAAAATGCTTAAAACTAAGCAACCTGTCCTCTTCCTGCAAGGCTACCACACGTGCACTTCGACTACTCCCCACCCCTTTCAATTTTTGCAGTGCTTCCTCTGTAGCCACTGACACATCAATGGGCCCTAAATCTGCCATGTTAACAAAAGTGGAACGATATACGGTATATGCAAACAAGCCCAAAAAAATAAGGAATACCCAATCAAAATCTAGTCAAATAAATTCAAATATATCAGACTTTCAGTGAGTTTCCTTCTAGAAACTCACTAAAGCAACTGAAAGACAGCCCACATTGGTATGTCCACTACAAAACAACAAATCTTACACCAAAATAAATAGCAGTGTCAACTCCTCACACTCAGTTTCCACTCCAGAAACTCATTAAAGCAGAAGAAAGACCGTGTACCTCGTTATGTCCCCTAGGGAACACCAAATTGGACACGAAAAATGAAACGCAATGTCAACTACTCACATTCAGTGAATGAAAACAAATATTTAAACATGTGCAGATTCGAGTTCAAACTGACGAAACACTTTTATGAACCAAATCAATTGTGCCTAATCAGCCATATCCATTAGGAAAAAAGAAAAAGAACAAGACCCATCTCTAGAACAAGTGCAACACGCGTTACCACACAGTCAACACGCTGTTGCAACTTCTCTATTAATCTTGCACTATTTCAATTTACAACTAATTATGAATAGGGCACTAAAGAAACCCAGGGTGGGTCTGGGGGGGGGGGGGAATCAATTATCAATTGTGCCCGGAAAACAAAGTCAGGCCACCTGTGCTTAAATTAACACAGTTTTCCGTGCCTGGAGGAATACAACACAGAATACAAACTAGATTTTAAACTCGACAACATCGAGGAGTCCATAACTCCGAGTTGAAATACAAACAGGAAATAGCCCGTCTCGAGATGGTAAACTGCATCAAAATTTTAACTCACTCGCTCAACATCATGAACAACCTTCAGTCTATCATTCAGACCCCTCAAGGATGAACATAGGCAAGTTCCCATTCAATTAAATTTCATAGCTTAATTTCCTAAACTGATCCAAGAGAAGGGAGAAAGCAGACAGGATATATAAATTATTAACTCAATTCAAAAGGATTGAAGGAAGTTGGATTATTATTGTCGCAGTGACAACACCATGGCTTCGTCATGAATACTATAATATATGGCAGCGACAACACCATGGTGTCGCCATGAATGTGGCTCGCATGACTGATAATGCCCCAAGCTGTCAACTGAGCAATCAGAATCATGTATTGGACAACCAAAATGTAGGCAATATATATATATTATTTAGCCGACCAGTTGACAGCCGACAAACCGTTCAAAAAAATGTATATATATATATCTTGAAACAGAAAAAAACGGGTTTCGCTTTTATCAGGACGGGGAAAACGTTAGCAGAAGACAAAGTCACATTGACCCGCGAACAATCTGAGCACTTACTATTGTATTCCAACGCCCAATTGTATTCCAACTACAGATTTCTCATAAACGTTGACAACATCTCCAATCCCAATCCAAAGACCCATCAATACTAACACATAGCAGAAATCTCACACAAAAATCAATCTCTGAAACAATACAATTCAATCGTACAGAAACACATAGACAACACCACACAGTAACACCTGGAGTGACAATGGACAAAAACTTCCATAAAAATATGATTCTCCCCGATATACAGGCTCTATATGATAACCCCGTAAAAATATTTGACAATTGTATAACTCTGCCAGGCTCAAATTGCATTCAATATCACTGAGTCAATTTATCTGGTTGTGACCAATCCACTGGCCACGAACGGCCAAAATGCCACTACTAATAACACTTCGCGTTTATCACAGAATAATAATGCTGTATATACGACGACACCAATTGCAATAAATGAATAGAGTAAATCCACTATTCCCAAGAACTGTTGACTAGTTCAACTGGCTAAATACCAGGAATATATTTAATAGTACGGGCCGAAATGAACACTTCGAGTCCCTCAAAGAGACGAGCGATTAATTGCCCCATTACACAGATCTATATATATACTGTTGACAGTGCTAAATTATACCGCATTGGCCGTACTATAATAACACAGTGTGCCTATCACAGGTTAATAATACGGGTACTGTATATACAGCGACACGAAGTTTATTGAATGCATACGACCGATGCACTGTTTACGAGAAATGTTGGCTAGCTCAGCCGGCTATATACCAGAAAAATATTTGATAGCGTGGACTGAACTGAACACTCTAGTTTCATAACGAAAGACGGGGAAAACGGCTAACCGGCCCCTACATGTATATCACACAGACCAGTGTGATCATATTGTCAAATTTCACTATCGCGTAGCTAGCCTATCGGCCGAGACAAAAAGACCTGTCTAACACAATACACAGCCTGCCAGCCGTGAAAAGATTTATACAAAATTATCGCGACCAGAATAGCCCAATATCAGGATGACCGACTCCCGGTAAACAATTCTACATACACTCAACCTGTGCAAAGCCGGCCAAGAAAACAGGGAAGGTGGTGAACGCGAAGTGAGAGGACAAATGGCCGACTTCCACACCGCGTTTGTTTACCGAGATTTTCGCAGGCTGGTTCACAGGCGTAAATTCTCAACCGTTTCAATTAATTTTATTTCTGACACCAGATGTAGTAGCGTTGTGTGCCTAGACTAGCAACACCTACTGCGATATAGGCCTAAAATATCCCCCATTAAAATCTTCCCTCCATTCCAACCCGAATTCTATATAGTATGTCTCGTTCGTTCTAAATCTCAACCCAGTCTGACGATCTCAGATCATGCAACGGAGCATGCCAGTTCAAGCTCCTGGCCAAAACCGGTTTTGAGCAATCTCCTGGCATGTACGATTTATTTCGAGGTAACAGGGCTAGCAGTTTGGAGCGTAAAGCTATCCCTGCAACACCTATAATAAAATAAGGGATTATGTGCGTTAGGGGTTCGCTGTCTTTCATTTCACGTCACTTTAAAGTCCAAACTGAAGATGGAAGAAAAAAGGAAAAAATGAAAATATTTTTTCAGGGATTTGGGGATTCGAACCAAAATGTTGCGTTTCTTTTAATCTGTTGTCCGACACTGTAACCATTCGGCCAAGCAGCTGTTTACAATTATCGGCTTGAGGAATCATGTGCTGAATGGCGGTGAACGACACCCTTTCAGAGCATTACAAGCATTTTGACATATTTCAGTATTATGAAAATATGACACCTTTAACCAAAACGATTTTTCAGTATCATTTTGGATCAAACGCACCGCATTTCGATATGTAAGACTCGTTTTGGTTAAAGATGTCATATTTTATATATGGAGGAATTCCCTTCAAGAATATCGCAAAAAATTGCAAAAACAAACAAATGCTTATTTTCTGATACTCGTAATATTTTTTTAACAAATCTCTTCTCGGTGAAAATATGAAAATTCAGTATTTTCTCTCTCAAGCTAATAACTTTTCAAGTGAACGAGAGGAAATTATATTTTCGGTTTATAAACGCAACACACTAAGGAAAAAAATACGGTCAAACCGAACACCTCCTTTGGTATAACAAAATACGAGCACACTGTGCATGATCTATGGTTTTACGTTCGTAACTTGTCTAATTCGGCCTACTTCAAGATTCGCATGGTGTTCATAAAAACAGTCACAGTCAAAAGTGACTGAGATACATCATTCTAGAGATAACCACGTTACTGATCAGCGGTACAGGTTTGATATTTTTGGAACAACATGATGTCTAACCGGCAGACATCTCTATCCCAATGGATTCTTTGTTTGAATTTGGTCATAATTTTTGGTGGGGATAACATATAAAATGGCATTTGAGGATCTGTGCTTTTATTTTTCAGGCAATGAAGCCCTTGAGGACGAGGAATCAAAAGTTCCTCACATCCATGAGAATCGGACCCGCCAAGGCATCGGAAACAAATTCTACAACTCACAAACAGAAATGGCCAAGTTGTTACTGGAAAGAATAGATCTGATCTACAAAACTTACCACAGTGACGATTCTCTGAAGATATTCACGGATGTAGACTTCAAAATTTACATTCCCAGGTTTCAACAGCTACACAAACAGACACTCGCACGAGTGAAAGACTGTCTGCATGACTGCTTTTTTGAGGACAATGAGAGAGCTTATCTTACAGCTAAACAAAAAGAGCAATTCTTTGACAAACGAATCCAAACTCTTTATATCCAAAAGGATGACCTGATTCAGAAAGTGAAGCAAAACCCCCAAACACTGTATGTAATTGTTGTTGATGAATGCCATTGGGGCGTGACTAATGAAAAACAAGGTGCACACCATACACTGGTAAACTGCTGGACTAACGATCATATCAATGTTCTTGTGCTGCAGGTATCCGCTACTCCATCCAACTTGCTGAGTGCTAACAGCCGTCTTCCTGTGGTGTTCTGTCACTCGCACAGTGGAACCCTTGAAGTGACAGGAAAACAACAGAATTTGCATGTTGCGAAGTTGACTTGCATGGAGAAAGGGTTCTATCTGCGTGTAGGTAAGGATATTTGTAGCTGGTTATCCTTGAAAAAGGATTTCTGCTTGAAAAGGGATTTCTTCATCGTGCGGTTGGTTCAGACATTCAATAAACTAGAAGCTGCTCGTTTCCAATATGATAAGGGTAAGATCATAGTGTGTTCGGTCAATGGTACTTACAGCTTGAATGAGGTCAATTTTTCGCTTTCAACAATGCAGGATGGTGCAGTTTCCGAGAACCCCCTGATTTTCACATTAGATCCAGTGGATGTGAATCATCTATCTTTATCATGTGATTTGAAGGGCGAAAAAATGTGTGTCTATTTTCCCACCGGCTCCAAAAATGCCTGCTGTTGTCTGATGCCTGTACCGAATGACACAGATGCTCAGCATAATGCCACAAAAATTACTGACACCTTCATGTTCGAACCTATTGATGTACATAAAGAGCTGCATGTTGTAGACTGGACGGAATATCAAAGTATTGAACTCGAACACTCTATGGAGAACGGAGTATATCTTCGCAGTCTCCGCACTGGTACTATCAGTTGGTTGTCTGTGGATGTTGAAACACATGGAAAACCCATCTTGATCCTGACAGACAGAAGGGAGAAAGCGGCACATTTTTATTTTAAAAATGGGCTTGTTGTGATGCAGTTAGACAGTACCAGTGTCTCTTACAGCTTGTCTGATGTTCATTTCGTTCATCCTGATGGTAGAGAAATGAATGGTGCAGTGTCTGAAAAGCCATTGAATTTTACTGCGATTCCAGTTGGCATGGAGCTTCTGTCCCTATCATGCTTTTTGGGATTAAAACAAATGTTTGTTTATTGTCCCACCAATAAAGTCCGATGTGAACTGTTGCCTATACAGAAGAATACCAAACGATCAGTGAGAGGACCAACAAAAACTCATCGCACGTTCCTTATAGAGCCTGTCAATGAAGATAGTATCACTTATATGTCCCTAAATACCATCTTCAACAGCTTGAGACAGGAGAACGTCAAGGATCACCTTCTGAGAGAGGATTCCACCTTTCATAAAATGTTAGCAGAATGCACCAATATTAATATTGTGAAAGAGAGTGTCCTTGCTACAGATTACGCATGGAAAATAATAATTGCTTATGCTCTGAAGGTCAGCCTTGAGGAACTTCCTGGCCAGAGCTTTGAAGAAATAATGAAAAAATTCTTGAAAGTTCGGGATTCTCTCTTTGCTGAGCTAGTTAATCGGGTAGAGAATGATTATGTGGAGCAGCTAAAGTGGGCGAAGAAGTTCTCTCAGGACAATGCTGATAGGGTACAGATTCTGTTCAGGCTACTTGTGACGAACGAAGAGGACTTCAACACAAACTTTAGAGATCTGAATGTTAATGACAGGGAGTCTCTTTCTGGCAAGTTACCATGCTACTTTAACTACATCTCTGATGAAACGCTGCTCATAGCTAACATTCTTCTTAATCCAAACTCGGTGACAGGCAAAGGTCAGATGGTAGTCGTTCGCCTGCCATCTGGAGTGGAAAATATTTTCTACTCTACCTTGTACGCAATTAGAAATGTACTGGCATGGTGGGAAAATAAGCAGGGTCGCCGGGAGATATCCCCATTTGATGTTATACGAGACCACAAACGTCATAAGTTGTTGGAGGCAGTAGATGCCAACAGCTTTCCCCTGTGGATTCCTCTGCTGAAAAAAAGTGTATGTGAGCAAGCTAAATGCAAATGTAAGGGCCATGCCATTCAGCAGAAGTTGTCAGAATCATCCGAATTCAATGCTAAAGATTGGGCTTCTCTGGTGAAGAAGAGAACAATATGTCGCGATCCTGCTTGCAAGTGCAAGCATAACTACGCGTGTACTTTTACCTATGAGGATTTGGATGGTCTGCCTTGCGTAGTTTTGGTAGTGGACAAAGCTCGAATGGGTTCGACCTTGCCCTCTAGCTTCAAATGTTTCGACCTCAGATTACAGCATGACATACAAGGCCAGGCTAAAACTCCACTCATTCAGGAGTTGGGGCGTCTGTGTCGTTACACTGATGTTAACTCAATTAGGGCGAGAAATGTCCCTTATGCTTTGATCGGAAAAAAGCTATATGCCGATTTCCAAAGGTTTTTGCCAACATGTTCTTCTATTTATGATGAGCACTTCCATACACAAATTGATCAATATCTCAGTGGAACTTCTAAAACCAAACCAAACCAGAAAAAATCCATCGCAGATGATGGGTTTCCTAGCTCTAGATGCTTGAATTACGAGGCCAGTAAGGACAGCTTTGATTTTGAAAATGTGGAGAAACATAAATACCGGATTCTGCTGACTGCAGATCCACAGGTTGGCAAGACTGGAACTTACCTGTGTCTCATAACGCTTTTGAAAGAAGCAATTGGTGGCGAGGAAGAGGATTTTGCGGTGGGATGCTCATTTGAGGACGAGGAGTCCGCTGTTGAAGCTGTCGAGGAGGCATGGAAATGGCAATACCCTCACTGGAAGTTCATGTCTGAAAATCCAAACGTACAGACCTGTATCAAAGGAGGCAGATATGATGAGCTCTGTGGGGTCTACAATTACCCCCCAGATCCCAGTTATTTTGAACCGATATTAAAACATCCAAGGAAAAGAGATAAACAAGTATTGAGCTATCGTCAGCTGAAATACCTGGACGGCAGCGCAATCAACCCAGCTGAAATCCGAAAGAACAGTTTGTTTCCACATGATCATTATCGAAGCTGCTGGGCGTGTAAAACTTTCATGAACGGGAAAAAGGAACCACGCATTACCTCTGTAGGTGAATATAAGATCTCTCTGCCAGATTATGGATTATACAAAATTCTGGAGTTAACCAAGTCTGGTATTTCACCTGTATCCATTGACAAAGTCAATGATAAGCTTCATCTGAAACATTGGATATTTGTTCCAACTTATGAGAGAGCAGAGAAAGCCAGGCTAAACTACCGACATTCTATGAAGATAGACGGGAAACCCTATTCATATATACAGGTACTTGTTGTTCGTAAAGATGAGTTTGACTTATACCATCGTCTTTGGGGAAGAACCCACATGTTAATATCTTTGCCAGACACAATGATCCCTGCTGATTCTGTTGCCTCTGCCCACTCTGTGGATTCTGCCCAGTCGAAGGTCGTTGTTGTCCCTGTCGATGATGTGGGCACGATCGACTCTTCCCTCGACGTTCAAAAAGGTGGAATTGGGTACACGCGCTTGTTCATTCAGCGGTTCGCTTCCAGCCTGGGGCTGGACTTCATCTTTGTCATTGACGACGACATTGCTTTCATCGAAGAAGCAGAAGAATGTGATGGAAAGCTGAGACGGTCATCGAGAGGAGCTCTCTTTACCAACCCAGTACCATTGGCTAAAGTTTTTCACCATTACCAAGCATTCACATCGGACTCTGCTGCTGTCCCAAAAGAGGCACTACACGAGGAGCTCACCGATGCCAGTGAAACAGATGGACAAAATGACCTTCCAATCTCTCGGTTTTCAGGGAACATTTCCACATACGGTGTACTAGGAATGCTCAACAACAGGCTAGGCATACGTCGCGTTCGACGGCCCTTTAGAAGAACACATTGCCATGCTTTAGTCTTGCTTAACCTTACAGCCCTGAAATCATGTGGTGTGGAGTACAAGCCTTATCCAGCATCTGAAGACATCACTTTAAATATTGAGTGCGATCTCAAAGGTCTCTTTGTGTGCAAATTCAATCGATTTCTGATGGTTCATTCGAACTTGGAGAGTACTATTTTACCAGGTTATGTGGGCAGACAAACTTCCAAATTACTAGAAGGGAACGAGGAGAGCTCTTTAACCCAACAGGAGGAGTTGGACATTTTAAAGAAAAACTACCTTGAAGCTGTTGGTGTAGGACGAACTTTGGTAGTTCCAGTTTATGAGTTTGAGCAGGACAGAGCGAGTCCATTATTGGAACTGGAGAAAATGTTCCTTGCAGTAGCTGGGCCGAACACCATGCATGAAGTCGATGTGATTTTGTTGATGCCAGCAGAATCAGAGCGTCATAAATCTGAGCAGTATCTCAGTCACCACCTGAGGAGTCTATCAAGTCTGTCCACAATACCCATATGCCTGACACGGGATCTCTGTCAGTATCTGGGGTGGACGACGACAACCAAAGTAGAAAAGGCTGTTGAGAAAATCCTTGGAAAAACAGTCAATGTGAAGTCCCTCACGGCTGCAAATCCAGGAAAGAAGAATGTCCGCTTCTTTATGTTTCTTTTGACCATGCTTGAGTCAAGGTAGTCTGTGGACAGTATCACTGGAGATATGTTAGGTAGATTCGGAATAAATCGATTGTGGGAGTTGAGCTAGAGAGTATTGTGTATGGGAACGAGCGAGTGCTTGTGTAGAGGACGTTTTGAGGGTGCTTCAAAATGATCTATGGAATAAGGGGTGACTACAAACATGCAAGGTTTTACAGCTGAAAGTGTCATATCCCTGGACAATATTTCTGCCTGAAATACTTGCATACTGGTTGATATTCTTGCAATAATAATGAAGAATGAGCCGGAGAATACAGGAGGAACACAAGTTCATAAAATACAGAGAAATGTGACAGGTTCTTTCTGCCTCTGCGTGCTCCGTTGTATACCGAGTGGTGCAAAGCTCTCTGGGAACAGCCGAGCTTAGAAAGTTATTAAAAGATGCAGGCACGCAAATTATGCTGGTAGAGTGATTTGGGGCAAGAAGGTGAGTAGTATAGTAAGGGCAAATTCATGCTTCCCGATCTTTGATCCCTGGAGGTCCAGGCTGCTGTAGTTCCGGCAAAGCTCATTGAGTGGACTTCCGGTCCCCGGGGTTGTATTCCTCCGGGGTGATGCTGTCTTTTCTGGTGGTGAGGCGGTCACTTCCGGGTCCGGGGATAAACCTCCGCAGACAGAAAGTAGTCCCATGTTAACGAGATTTCAAATAGGCTGGTGGTCGCTTCGCCTGAATCTCTGGGAATGTTCGGCAATGTCCGGTCATGTCTGGAGGGTAATCGAGGTCAAGGGTGGAGCTTCTAGGTTATAATCCCCATACAATGCCATACAGCGAGTTAAGGGGAATCTTTCTGGCCCAAACTGAATTCGAACACCGAATTGCACGCTCCAGAAGTGGGCACGTTATCAATGGCACCGCGAGTCAAACCATACTAGGCAAGGTTGGAAATACCCAAATACACCTACCAAAGGGCAGATCTATATACGTTTATGTAGGCCCAATGGACAGTTGTGGTATGGAGTGTGAAATCTTATTTTTTCTGTCTCACCACGTGGAAGACGATGACATGGGTCTCGATGGCATGGGGTGACTTTCGCTGAAAAGTTCTGACTGTACATGCGTAGTACAGAGGCAGGCCTATGGGGATGTTGTGGGGTCATTGTGTAAGGCATTGGGGTCGTAATGCCTCAACGCATTGTCGATCATCCATGGACGGACATCGTCATGTTGGGTATTGGAGAAGATAATTTCCCCATCTCCAGCTGCATCTCCATGAAGGTTTGAAATGCTTCATGCAGGGTTAACAGATTCTGAGCACGGGTATCCACTTTGGTTACTATCTGTTTCTTATGCAGCAGTGGCACAGGAGGTAGATTAAAGTACCAAACAGATTGGGCTCCATTGTGATCAGTGTCTGTAGAGCCTAATATTCAAAATTCGAAATTCAAAATGTTTTGTAGTTTTGGTTAGGTTTTTGTTAGGGTTTTGTTAGAGTATGTTTGTTTGGATCATTGTCGCCGTGTGACCAATAAGGTTAGGTGCGAAGTTAAACTTAAAACAACCAACCAACCATCTTATGCAGCAGAATAGCCGGGTCACCCATTGGATGTCATCTATGAGCGTGATAAGAGGATAATGCATGCGTTTTTGCTGAGCGACCTCGATGGTACCACCTTGAGCTGTATCAATAATATCATCGACTTGAACGTTGGCTTGACGCAACGCTTCGGCTAGAATATCCTCGTTGTCGGGTTCAAAGTTTACATCAGGCAACATCGACTCTGTGGTGCTCATGATGAAATGAGGAGGTCTCGTATGGGCTATTTATATGGGGACGCTTTTGATGTGTGTGTGTTTTTTAACCATATCGCTCGGACATACGCCGCTGTCCAGCTCATGCCTGGGGTTTTCAACATCAACGCTGTCCTTTCGATTCCCTATGGACCGGTTCCTTGTCCAGCAATTTCATGTGGGTCTCGAGGTTGAGATAATGCTCACATAAAGCCCGTCTTAGTCTGGGTGCCTATGTGTTAGGGCTAAAACTGCGGCTTCCTCTTTCGTGTACTCTTTGTGGTGAAACTTGTTTTCTGTGACCTCCAACGTCTCGTCTCGCCCACCTCGGCGTCCATGCTTTCTTTGAACAAATCCTCCCCAATAGCCTTGTGTTCATGTTGTGTTCATTCTCTTGTGAGGATTTGGGTTGGTCCTTATCGGTTGGGTGATATTCCGAGACTGGTGATATGAAGGGGGCCCGCTGTATGGTGGCAGGTTGTTGCAGCTGGACGGGTGCTGCCAAGCGTGGATTCGGTGGATGGAACGGAAGTCGCAGATTCTGACTTTTTGGTGACCCCTCGATGGGTAACAGGTGGGTCGTCAACCGGCTATTTTCGGGATATGAGCTTTTAAGCTATACACTCTATGCTCTCACCCCACATTACCATCGGGTGGAAGCCTGGGTCCAGGCAACTCATTCGGTGAAATGTCCATATCACTGGTTCTCCGTACGGGACATGTGGAGAAAATCCACTTGTCGTTTTTGCTGGGCATATAGTTGGCGATATTGTCGGGACCTGGCTACAACATGTAACCTAGTGATGACGTTTATATATTGACCTTATATTGTCACTAGGTTACAAGCCACTCCTTACCACATTTGTCTTTTATTTTCCGTATGGTATAAAGAATCAAGTTACGGCCACATACCTATTATTTCTTGGTAGATGGTATCATTTCGAATAGCGGTGACACACTGCCCGCAAAATCCGCTGCCGATTTCATCGCATTTCAGCCAGTTTTTCCAGCAGCTCCCGCTTCGATCTGCAATTTGTCTTCCATGTTTCTTTTCGAAATGAACTGCGCATGCGCCAATGCCGTGACCTTTGTAAAACCGGAAAGCGTGGTAGCAGACGATTTTTAACTTGTCAAAGTTAAGCATGGATAATTGCATTAATTGTAACAAACCCTTTGTAAAGGGACATAAGGGCTACAATAGAGTGTCGTTAAAATCTCTCACATCTCCTAAAACAGTGAGAAAGTTTTACGAAGGTCACGGCATTGGCGCATGCGCAGTTCATTTCGAAAAGAAACATGGAAGACAAATTGCAGATCGAAGCGGGAGCTGCTGGAAAAACTGGCTGAAATGCGATGAAATCGGCAGCGGATTTTGCGGGCAGTGTGTCACCGCTATTCGAAATGATACCATCTACCAAGAAATGATAGGTATGTGGCCGTAACTTGATTCTTTATACCATACGGAAAATAAAAGACAAATGTGGTAAGGAGTGGCTTGTAACCTAGTGACAATATAAGGTCAATATATAAACGTCATCACTAGGTTACATGTTGTAGCTAGTCGGGACCATGTTTGATGCCGTGCATTCCGGAAGATGTCAGTTAACGTTGGAGTAACTGAAGGACATATAAAGTCGTATTCAGGGGCAGAGGTAACCTTTTACCCTGCTCGCCATTTTAATAGATTTTGTGCGTAGGTCATAAAGGTCAAGGTCACTTCCGATTTCGTGACCGGATCCGGAAGTGACGTCATAGAGATCATATGCAAATACAGATCATATGAATTTGTCCTTGCTATACTACTGAGGCGCTTCTGCCAGTCGACAAAAAAACTCCCCCAGTCCTGAGTAAACCACATCTATATTTTTAGCAACATCTAGTCTCAGTCTTCTGGAGCAAACAGTTGATAAGTGTCGCACACTTTTCTGTATTGTATTAACTTCTGGGTGAACTGATTTAGCAAGCATAGATTTTTTTGCCCTAGTGATGGATAGCCAGCTGCACGTATCAAGTGATATAATGGATAATGGATATTATGTACTTGTCCATTGTCTAGAAATAGAAGTGGGTAGGTACTAAATGAATTCAATTATACCTGCTGCTGAAAGATTGTGTAAATTATGTAATTTAAATGTTAGACGAGAAACACGTTCTCGTTGTATGTCCTCTTTATAGTATAGAATGGACGAAGCTTGTACAAAACATGTACAAAGTCTGTATTGCCTACTCGATTGTTTTTCCATTGGACCCCAGCAGTCCAATAATCACATTTTTATTACATCTGCAAATATATCTCTGTTTGAAGACATGACGTGACAAACTAACTAGCTGATTACTGTATCTAATCCCTAACTGTTCATCTAGCACACTGAAAGTGTTATATTTA
>JAVTVY010039757.1:0-19538 GCA_036873755.1 Hanleya hanleyi | reverse complement strand
TAATTCAGTGTCCAATCTATCTTGCCAATATGATCAGCTCCGCCATGTATACGACTCTCACTGCCCAACCCACAGTCTTTAACGCATAATGTTAACTTATGAAATGAAGACATGCAAAACGAAATATCCAGCTAGGTGCCTATTTTTGGGATAAAGTTATCATGGTGATGAATACATTTGTATATCTGGGTCAAAGGTCAATGTCAAAACTGGGCTGGATCAGAACTGGCGACAGTGGGTGAGAACTGACAGTCACACCTCTCATTAAGAAATGTAATCTTATATTCCTTACAGTTCCTTTCATCCCCAGCTAAGTTACTTTGTTAATAAATTCTATAGACAGTTGTACTGCGACCCTGATAACGATTTTGCCAGTCAAAACATTTTCTATTGAAATAGATGAAAATTTCATTTTGGTGGGTCGGAACTGGCGCCTTTTCGTTAAACTTTTCTGGATGTACTGTACATTGTGACAGTGGAACTTGGGGATATGTGGATGTGAATTTCAGGTCTGTTTTCTCACATTTTATCTCTGTCGGTGAATCATGGTGCTACCTGTCTATGGTGTGGAATAGCCTTGAAATATGCTTCCTATCACTCTTCAAACAAAACGGAAACTATGACATTATGTAGTGGCACCATCTTCATACACAGCTTCATACTTGTTGATGAAATTTACATCTCGGATTTAAACTTAATAACTTTGTGGCAGAAAAAAGTTTTCTTCTTTAGAATTATAGTGTGGTGAAAATGTCCAAAGGGGAAAATGTCATAACCATCATATGTATTTAAAGGAAAAAATACTTCATGTATGGGTAGGATATTGAATGTTTCTATTTCTTTTGTCTCCCACTTTTAGTAAGTGTCCAAACTAATTGGTTCATACATTATGTCAGTCTGTCTTACAGGCATGAGAAATACATGAATCAAGATATTATATCTTGATAAAAGCAGGCCTTGTTTTATCGTCAAATTTCACAGGAATCCAAGAAGATTCCAGAATCCAACTCTGCGGGAATCCAAAGCTATCATTTCCACCTAGATGTAGATTGCTAACGTCTCTGTTGGATTCCCGTGGGAGTGCTGATGAGAATTGGATTCCCATGCAGCGTTAGATACAGGGTCTCACAGCGTCCTTAAAAAGGACACAACTATAAAATCAAATGACCATTTTTCCACAAAATCAAATGACTTTATTTTAGAAAACTCATAGATTAAAGTGAATATCAGGGCCAAAATGCATAGTAGTTTGTGTAAAACACTCAAAGAACACAAACTGACAATGTTTTGGCATGTTCAACACCATTTGAGTGATATTAGCCATTTTGCAAAATTACAGTTTTTTCAAATAACGACAAAGCTATTTTCAAACAAGGACTTTGGCGAAAATCCTGCATCTAACCCTGCCATGTGAAAACAAGCTCTGCGAAGTATTATACATCTATAATTAAAAGTTATTAGTGAACATTCACTTTTTGAATCACCACTGGTTGCTCCCATGATGTAGGATCATGAAAACCAGTTATATAAAATCTCAGATTTGCCTGTGTCTTTTTGGGCTGGTATATGGGTATGCTAGGGGCTGATGAGCTTTGCCCAGAGTTGTTTTAAATCTAGATGTCGGAATCCATACTGGAAACCGGTTATAAAACGTAGCGTTCAGCAATATTTCAGCTATACTGGAAACGGACACTAAGTGGGTCCAGGTATGGATCGGGTGATCGATGGCTGAACCTGTACTGATTTAGATACTTTGATGTTTATACCTAAACTCATTGATAAATTACCTCTGGTTTTTGTTCTTTGCTAGGAAACTGAAGCATTACTGAAGCAAGAAGCCCAGATAAAGGAGGAGGATGTCAAACCAGAGACAACGGCGCAGGCTGAATCTGACGTCTCCCATGCATTGGCAGCTTATAAAAGGTAAGTGTATTACATGGTGAAATCAAATAGCTATCGCTCCTAAAATGCTCTAGCAGACTTCTGGTCTCTGCCTATTTACTGTTTGACTGAATTCAAATTCATCGTCCATGTATAAGAGTGTTACATCCAGTGACATCTGACCGTAGATTTTTCAACATAGACCTTTATTAAACTTTTTGTATCAATTAAATCAGCACTGTGATAAGCTTATATAGCAGAAAAGTGAAATAAAAACTGCGGGTCACCATTACCAGAAAATAACTATAAAATTGGTTTTTAGATAAAACCGAACATAGATTTCTAATCAAACTTTCAGTTGACATGCAGATCACCATGTTTATCTAAAGACAAATTAAAAATGAGTCACAGGTCAATTTGTTTTCTCATTGACGAAAAAAAAGCTAATTTTTTCTTACACTTTCCTATCTATTCCTATGTTATTCCTGTTGAAATGAGATTGTTGCTTTAGCAATGAATGTTGTCATATTCAAATATTTTTTTTGTGCATATTTAATGAACATATACTTTCTATCTACCAAAGACTAGATTATTCATGCAAAATTGAATTTCCCCCTATTGACCCGATTGACATGTATTACGACTTGAAGGAAGTGTCTGTCTGCTTAGTGTGCCCATGTCATGAATATTAAATAGCATTTAGACATCATGGCCACATCTGGATTAATAAACCACTTGCAGTCAGGGAGGGTGAATGGTGCATGTAAGATCACCATCTCCATTTACCCAGAGATTTGTATCAAAGACCAGTCTATACATCTACCTCAAATTATGGCACAGAATGGCTAGACCATGACAACATCAAAAGATATCCCACCAGCTTGGAATCTGATTCAGCTGAGCCAACCAAAAAGCCCCATACCTTTTGATGTCCCTTCAAGTCATTTTGAAGAGATGTC
This sequence comes from Hanleya hanleyi, assembly GCA_036873755.1. Taxonomy (NCBI): domain Eukaryota; kingdom Metazoa; phylum Mollusca; class Polyplacophora; order Lepidopleurida; family Hanleyidae; genus Hanleya; species Hanleya hanleyi. The sequence goes on along the minus strand of JAVTVY010039757.1, from coordinate 16,698 downwards.
ATGGTTGGTGGACATACTCGTCAGTGCATGTCAGATCCAAATAGGAGAATTGCCCAGTAAAAGGACTACACAATTTATCCAATGTTTGCTTCATTATATTCCAGTTTTAGCCAAAAAAAATAAAAATTTTAAACATACATGGAAATCTGTGAATACCCCTGACCTGGGTATTAATTTACTGACCATCCTCAAAATACCGACATCTTGTGTCCCGATACTTAAAAGTATTTTAAACCTTGATAAACCAGAATCCTGTCAAAACCCCCACTATAATCTGGTCCCAAGTATGGTTGGTTTACACAGGTTTTACTGTGTTTAAGTAACAATAACATCTGCCAGCTAATACAGTGGAGTCAATAATTCCTTTGTTACTATATCTTAGCTTTCAGACATCTCTGTCATTTCGCCTGAACCCTGAACATGCTGAAGCAGTCCTGTTGACTCTGGCATCCAGAACATATAGATTCTGGATGAGGATACGGAGGAATGAAATTTAATGACGACCAGAATCTGAACTGTTGCTCAGCATGACATATTCAGAGTCTGGTCTTTTGTTGAAGGTTGATCTCAAGTCCTGCATTTTTTTCCACAGTGAAGATGATCCTACATTATATGAAGATTTCTACATTGACCTGAAGAAGTTTATTGAGTCGTGTCTTGATGTACACAAGGTAACTATTCCTCTCATTAGTGTCTATTTACAGGTACTAAACCATGCAGCAAAGGTTTAAGGGAGACAACTCACAGAGCTGAGCATTAGAGTTACTTCCCTTAGACTATCTGCTGTTTTCATTTAAAGTGAACGTAAAGGCTGAGGCAACATGCACTCTGTGGGAAAGAGCTACATTGAAATACTGAAATAGCAGCAACAAATATTTTTGGGGATTTTTTTGCACCGAGTACGAACGAAATTATCTCCGTTGTATTATTGTTCCCCGGCTGCCGCCATGCTGGCTATCTCACTCAGAGCAGTGACGTTGTATCACCTTCGGAGCTCTTTACTTCGTGGAGTTAGAAAGCGCAGAAAGCATGTAAACATAGCGACGTACGAGGAGGCTAGCCTGACTTCAAGTTCTGACGAAGAGACAAATGAAGGTTTACAGGGTTACCAGTTTGAACCAAAACGCTCCGATGTCGACGAAAGTAGTGAGTAGTTCATCGAACGTTTCAGGTCAGTAAACACTTGCTGGAGACACGCAACACAATCAAAACACGCTTGAAACAGCCGAGCCCTCCACCACCGCAATTACAATTCGTGCTACAGCGATGCCAAAACAAAGTGATACTACGTCACAGGAAAATATCACGTGCTCCGTACAAGCGTTTTCATTGGCGCAAGGCTAATCAATAAACTGATATGGCCGACTCCAGTCGCTCGCTGCATCAGTCAATAATTCCCGTGTTTGGAAAAATTTTTTTGGAAGGGAAAAAATCACAAAAAATATTTGTTGCTGCCAAATGATACTTTTAATATAGTTCTTCCACACAGTGCGTGTGTTGTCGCAGCCTTTACGTTCACTTTAAGACTATGACAACTCCACTTTGCTGTAATCCTAGAAATTGTGGTGTGATAAATCTAGGATATGGATGAATGAAATAAATTTTTAACTTAACAGGCACCAATGTATCATTTATTTCATCGTGGCCTCAACATTTTTTATCATCGACAGGAAAATTTTAAAAAACGTAAAAAATATATAGGCCTATATTTGTTTTTGCCCATCAAAGTTTGCCAAAAAAATGTTCTTGAAGATTGTGATGAAGAGGTGTTTGATGTCATGTTTGTATTTGCAGGAAATAGTATTGTTGAAGGCTGACTGTTCGATTAACAAATGTCAGAAAAATATGGACATATATTTGATTTGTGTGAAAAAAAAACAAAAACAAGAAAAAAAAGGAGAGAAAAAGCATCCTTCCCTTGTCTTTTTTTTTTTTGGATCAAAATACTGCCTGTGACGATAGAGTTTCATTTATTCAGCCATAGCAGAGAAAGATAGGAGATTTTTCTAGTGTTTTCATCAAGTTTGTCATATTTTGAAGCATTATCACTGCCCGTATATACATGTAGATCTATTATAACTGCTGTCTCACCCCATATCTTGTATACGTAATTTATTTCGATCAGCTTAGCCACCAGAAAATTCATAATGGTAATGTTTTGACCCCCCTTGGGGTGATGTTCGGGGTGCCAAAATGAAATATCACATTTTTTAGTTAGCCTAAAGTATATGACCTTGTCATATGATCTGAATATTTTCCAGGTCCTGGGTCTTAGAATACTGGAATAACAGCCTCTTGGAGTTGTGGATTTTTTGGGGGCAAAATCGTCCATTTTGAGGAGAAAACGGCACACTTTTCTATCTGTAAACATATGAACCCAGTTCAGAACTAAAACCGTTTTGGAGCAACAACTAAATATTCATGCAACCGATTTTTGGGGGAAAAGTTTATTTTGCTTCTGGACTGGCTTCGTGTCTTTACATATTGCTGCTTGCACCTCGAAATAGAAGATTTTGCACAAATACACTACCATACTTAAAGATGAGGTTATTAAATAAAAACTAAGCATCAGTGCCTGAGAATCACTCAGAGCTTACGACAAGATAATATATTGCAAAAAATATTTCATTCTGACACAGCAAACCGCACCTCATGGGTGCCAGTCCTTTTTATACGCCCGTCAAATTTGACGGGACGTATTATGGTATGGCGTCGTCCGTCCGTTAACTTTTTCTCATCAACGCAACTCGTCCTAGAGTTTTCAATGGATTCTTCTGAAATTTGGTACACATGATCGGTACCATGTGTAGATGTGCACAAACTTTTTTCGGCCCGATTTGACGTTTTCTTGAGTTACTTCCCTTGATTTTGGTCTGAAATCCTTGTATTTGGCACCTACTGTCTTCGTCAACACAACTCGTCCCAGAGTTTTCAATGGATTCTTCTGAAATTTGGTACACATGATCGGTACCATGTGCAGATGTGCACAAACTTTTTTCGGCTCGATTCGACATTTTCTTGAGTTACTCCCCTTGATTTTGGTCTGAAATCCTTGTATTTGGCACCAACTGGCTTCGTCAATGCAACTCGTCCCAGAGTTTTCAATGGATTCTTCTGAAATTTGGTACACATGATCGGTACCATGTGTAGATGTGCATGAACTTTTTTCGGCCCGATTTGACGTTTTCTTGAGTTACTTCCCTTGATTTTGGTCTGAAATCCTTGTATTTGGCACCTACTGTCTTCGTCAACACAACTCGTCCCAGAGTTTTCAATGGATTCTTCTGAAATTTGGTACACATGATCGGTATCATGTGTAGATGTGCACGAACCTTTTTCGGCCCGATTCAATGATTTCTTGAGTTACTTCTCTTGATTTTGGTCTGAAATCCTTGCATTTGGCACCTACTGTCTTCGTGAATGCAACTCGTCCCAGAGTTTTCAATGGATTCTTCTGAAATTTGGTACACATGATCAGTACCAATTCGACGTTTTCTTAAGTTATCCCCCTTGATTTTAGTCTGGAATCCTTTTATTTGGCACCTACAGTCCTCGTGAACGACACTTGTCCTAGGGGTTTCATTGCATTCTTTTGAAATTAGGTACACATGATTGGTGCCAAGTGCACATGTGCATGAACTTTTCTCGAGTTGATTCGACAGTTTCTTGAATACTCCCCTTGATTATGGTCTGAAATCTTTATTTGCCATCCGCTGTCCTCGTGAACGCAACTCGTTTCAGACTTTTCAATGGATTCTTCTGAAATTTGGTACACATGATCGGTACCATGTGTAGATGTGCACAAACTTTTTTCGGCCCGATTCCATGTTTTCTTGAGTTACTCCCCTTGATTTTGGTCTGAAATCCTTGTATTTGGCACCTATGGTCTTCGTCAACGCAACTCGTCCCAGAGTTTTCAATGGATTCTTCTGAAATTTGGTACACATGATCGGTACCATGTGTGGATGTGCATGAACTTTTGTCGGCCCGATTCGACGTTTTCTTGAGTTGCTTCGCTTGATTTTGGTCTGAAATCCTTGTATTTGGCACCTACTATATTCGTCAACACAACTCGTCCCAGAGTTTTCAATTGATTCTTCTGAAATTTGGTACACATGCTCGGTATCATGTGTAGATGTGCACGAACCTCTTTCTGCCTGATTCAACGTTTTCTTGAGTTACTTCCCTTGATTTTGGTCTGAAATCCTTGTATTTGGCACCTACTGTCTTCGTGAATGCAAATTGTCCCAGAGTTTTCAATGGATTCTTCTGAAATTTGGTACACATGATCATTACCAATTCGACGTTTTCTTGAGTTATCCCCCTTGATTTTAGTCTGGAATCCTTTTATTTGGCACCTACAGTCCTCGTGAACGACACTTGTCCTAGGGGTTTCATTGCATTCTTTTGAAATTAGGTACACATGATTGGTGCCAAGTGCACATGTGCATGAACTTTTCTCGAGTTGATTCGACAGTTTCTTGAATACTCCCCTTGATTATGGTCTGAAATCTTTATTTGCCATCCGCTGTCCTCGTGAACGCAACTCGTTTCAGACTTTTCAATGGATTCTTCTGAAATTTGGTACACATGATCGGTACCATGTGTAGATGTGCACAAACTTTTTTCGGCCCGATTCCATGTTTTCTTGAGTTACTCCCCTTGATTTTGGTCTGAAATCCTTGTATTTGGCACCTATGGTCTTCGTCAACGCAACTCGTCCCAGAGTTTTCAATGGATTCTTCTGAAATTTGGTACACATGATCGGTACCATGTGTAGATGTGCACAAACTTTTTCCGGCTCGATTCGACATTTTCTTGAGTTACTCCCCTTGATTTTGGTCTGAAATCCTTGTATTTGGCACCAACTGGCTTCGTCAATGCAACTCGTCCCAGAGTTTTCAATGGATTCTTCTGAAATTTGGTACACATGATCGGTACCATGTGTAGATGTGCATGAACATTTTTCGGCCCGATTTGACGTTTTCTTGAGTTACTTCCCTTGATTTTGGTCTGAAATCCTTGTATTTGGCACCTACTGTCTTCGTCAACACAACTCGTCCCAGAGTTTTCAATGGATTCTTCTGAAATTTGGTACACATGATCGGTATCATGTGTAGATGTGCACGAACCTTTTTCGGCCCGATTCAATGATTTCTTGAGTTACTTCCCTTGATTTTGGTCTGAAATCCTTGCATTTGGCACCTACTGTCTTCGTGAATGCAACTCGTCCCAGAGTTTTCAATGGATTCTTCTGAAATTTGGTACACATGATCAGTACCAATTCGACGTTTTCTTGAGTTATCCCCCTTGATTTTAGTCTGGAATCCTTTTATTTGGCACCTACAGTCCTCGTGAACGACACTTGTCCTAGGGGTTTCATTGCATTCTTTTGAAATTAGGTACACATGATTGGTGCCAAGTGCACATGTGCATGAACTTTTCTCGAGTTGATTCGACAGTTTCTTGAATACTCCCCTTGATTATGGTCTGAAATCTTTATTTGCCACCTGCTGTCCTCGTGAACGCAACTCGTCTCAGACTTTTCGATGGATTCTTTTGAAATTTGGTACATATGATCGGTACCATGTGTAGATGTGCACAAACTGTTTTGAGCTGATTCGATGTTTTCTTCAGTTACATGTAGTCACCTCGATTTTAGTCTGAAATCCTTGTATTTGGCACCTACGGTTAAATCAACCCTAGCTTACTTTTGCAGCTTTATACTAACACAAATTTTGTTTGAAAGTTACTGATACATGTACATACATAAGCGCATAACCGGGGGTGGGGGAATATGCACTCCTGCAGAGTTAGAGTAACTGGAGTCTACCTGCTCCTACAAACACCGCTCCAGGCCCTTATGTACCCCCCCCCCCCCCGCGGCGCCCGACCTGATTTCTAAACCTGCCTACACCACTGTATACAATGATGGCTTATACATGTACAGTATTATGACTGTTGCAACAATACAAACAACATACAGTCCCAGGTAGGTTCATTTGTATTGTTAACCTTTGTCTATAACAACATCCAGGAGATAAAAATGTTGTTTATCGACTATTTGTTTACGGGCGTATTTTGGGTTCAATTGAACTCTTGTTTTTTTTGTGTTGTGGCCATAGAACTGCAAGTGTAAGTTGAATTATCTAACCTTGTTTTTGCCTTGTTCTCCCACCAGGTGGAGCTGAGTATGGTCCTATATCCTGTGTTTGTCCACATGTATTTGGAATTGGTCTACAATGAACATGAGATTCAAGGTATGCTGGTATTTCCTTTCTTCAAATTCATGTAACATTCTTGTCATTCATCAAAAGCTTTAGGAATTCTTACAATTCCGCATCTCAGGACATCCACTAGAATCCAGCTTTATGTTTTTTCCAGTTTTCCCAAACTTAACAGATTCCTGCAATTCATTTCGCTACAGAGCTTGAGACTGCTCGCATGGAATATATTTTAGTGTCGCGGTAAGGCCAGACTTTATTTATTACTTGGATTACGGGCGACTATCAAAACAGTTGAACATCAGTGGATGAAAAAATAAAAATCCTGTGTTTCAACTTTTTTTTTCACTCCTGCCAAATGCAAATTTCCATATCGGAGGAGACGTGAAACAAAAAAAAACCCCAAAACTTGAGAACATTCTAATGCCTACATTTCATCTGGCGTTTGGCCTGCTTCAATATCATTCACATTTGTGAGGAATCAGCTTCATCAGCCCTGGGGCATTTTGTAGCTCCAAAAACTCATAAAAATAAACGATTTTATACTTCGTTGGCTCACATGGCAAGTTCATGTTGAAAGGGTCAGTGACTGAAATTGTTTCCTAGGGAACTACGGTCATAGCACATCAACAGTCCATGGTGGTAGGAATAAACATCATCCACAGGATCATTTCACATCAGTTTTCTCCCCAGTGGTAAACAGTGGCCGGTGGTACTATCGGCGGGAGTAAAGCTGAACAAAAATTTCCTACAATTCTGCCAAATCTCCATTGGAAAATACCATGACTTACAGTGTGTGTGTGTTTCCCTTGTCATATAACACACACAATCCCTCCAAACACTAATGCGGCGGGTCACTTGAAACTTACATCGGCAGACTCGTAATCCAAGTAACAAAACTAAATTATGGCCTAAACATCTTAAAATCAATGAAAAACCTGTGAAAATTTAATCACACTGACAAAAAAAAGCTTCCTAACATCATCCGAAAGCTTCCTTGACAGACATCGTTCACCCTACAAAATTTGAACAATATAAATATTGCCTTTATGTGGGAGATTCTAAAGTTTGACGGCACAGATAACATCTTCCCAATCAAGTCAAAGTCATGGAGTTATCTCCCTTCCACTATGACTGGAGATATGGCAGTTTGGCGTACCTACATCATGAGCACAAGATGTCAATACTTCCCAATAGGCAGGGCTTTAGAACTCCCTAGTAACAAGCCTGGCTCAAATATTATGCTTAATTGATGAGGAATCTCTTTGAATATATTCTATGAAATAGAATGGCATCTTGCTTATGTTACACATGTCTGTTCGTCAGTTTTCATGTTTTTACACACAATCACTCAGAAGATGTCATATACGGCGAGTAGTTTAGTACTATTATAGAGAGCTCTGTGCTGTTTAGCTCGGTCAGTTGATGGAATCAGTTAATGATGACCAAAAGATGATGCTCTGAATTCATGCGTGTACTTCATGCGCGACTTCTACATGTAATCATCCCCCAAATTTTGGAGGGATGGTTACTACTTAGCCGTGTGACTCTTCTCGAAGAAGGAAGTCTCGTGGATGTGAATGTCGTATATTGAATCTGAAATTCCTATGAGTCAGTGAGTATATGTAAGAGAGACTGCTGCCAAGGAGGGGGCATTTGTGTTCAATACATTCTAGTATTCTAGTATTTCTAACCCTAAAATACCCTGAATCAAGGTGAAATAATTAAAGAATTACGGTACCTGACTTTGGTAATACAAAATTAAATGAATATTCATGGGATGCTGAAATGAGCATCTCTTCTCTGATGGTGGACTTTCATGTATTATGAAGGGTATAAAGGAGTCCATTTTCCTAGTTCACTGATAGGCTAATTATCTCCCAGAACCCTCAGTCTGTGTGTATTATTATTCTGTTGGCAGCCAAAGATTTCTTTGAGAAGTTCTCCAAAGACCAGGAGGAGTATTATAAGGAAGATCTAAAGAAACTGTCCAGCGTGAGCAAGAGGGAACATATGACAGGCAACCAACTACTGGATAACTTCAAGTAAGGGAGTAGAGGATGTTCTTTTCCCTGCTCTTACGGGGATACAACATGGTGATTTGTTGAATTTTTCAAAACATGCTGAATTTCCTAACAAGTACCCAGACACTTCAAAATAGGATAAAATTCAACACAAGACACAACAGAACCATAATGCATATTACTGGCGGTTCGATAGTGTGATTAGACTGACCTAAAAGTTGGCATTTTCAATTCAGTCAATGGGTGGAGGGTGCAAAGTTCTTCTGAGATTGAAAATTATGCTTCTGAAATCTCCCAAAATTCACCCTTAGTCTATGTAGTCACTTTCAACAAAAAGGAAAATAATTGAACTCAGTTGAAAAAAAAATATTCAAAGCTTCGGGCAATTCATACTTCTTTTATATGCAAATATATGTTGAGAAATAGAGTAGTTCAGGGCTGGAAATAGAAGAAATTTACTGATCCCAATGACAATTTCTGACAAAGTTATTTTCTTCTATTTCCAGCCCTGAACTATATTTCTCAACATATATTTTTCAATTTTTTTTTTTCCAACTGAGATCTACGTACCATCTTGGTTATAATCTGTTCATTCCTCTGTTTTTTTTTAGGTCAAGCAAGTTTGTGATCAAGATGTCTCGCGACTCGTATAATCACCTAAAGCGCCATCTGCAGGAGAAACACATGAAAATGCTACTCCTAATCATACAGGAACACTTATTTATAGATGGTTAGTATATAGTCATGATAGTATTGATCTGGTGAATCGGAAATGGAGATATCGCGATATCCTGGAATATCGCTCGTGTTCATGCCCCAGTGAGTGCGGGCACCCAAAGTCTGGGTCGCTCGTGTACTACTAGCTCTTTTATAGGGTGGATGGAGGGTGTCTGGTTCCATGCTGCTTCAAAGATTTCTTTTTTTAAGTAGCAGGAACGCAACTTGACCGGGTGGTGATTAGTTGGTTCGTCACGATATAGCAGAAATATTGTTGAAAGCGACGTTAAATTCTATTCAGTCACTCACTCACTCTAATGGGCTGTTCTCATCGATGTACTATCACGGCCCTAGCGCCGTGGTATTCCCCAACTCCAGTTTTTTGGAAAATATCCGATGGACCCTATTTGCTGATGCCATTTGCCACAAATGATACAATAATTTGAATCTGTATTATCATCAGTCTTTTCGATGAGCAGATTAAGGGCGAGTTGTAAATCACTCTCCTGAAATGCTTTGGGGGAGCTGTCGCTCTCCTTGTCAATTGCTCGCCCAAAACACTACTGGGAGAGCTATCGCTCTGCTGGGACGAACTTTTTTTCTTCAAATTTTCTGTTAAACTATTACTAGTATAATTTAAATGGAATATATTTATCAGTTTTATGTAATTTTCAGTTTTTTAATTAATTTCTAATGTACATGTATGTAAATTATTCTAAATATTTTCAACTTGGTATATACTATTTTTCGTCTGCTTCGCAATGATGGCATTGTTTATTTTAGAATATACAATTCAATTCAAATCTATTTACCGGGTTCATCTTTCTCGGACCCAGAATGAACAAGAATGGATATTCCATGGACCTTCCCTTCAAGGTGCCTCAAGATATTACTCTTCGTTACGGAATTGGTACCCTCTACATAGCTGTCAAATGCTTTTTGATCGGAGATTAGGATGTCCGGAGATCTTGTCTTTATACCGTGCACACAGCTTGCACCAGACGAATGTGACGTACTGCCGACCATCCCTCTCCTCGGTTGTAAAACCGATGTGTTGTTGAACGGCTGTTCCCCAGTTGTTGAAAGTTTTCAACTCCACTTTATTTCCTTTCGGAATGCCTGCCATCGCTAAAGAGACGATACAAGAAATGTTCAACAGGATTATCGCTCGAGCAAAAGACGGAAGCTGCATGTCACGTACGCCGATCTCCAGCAGCTCTCGTCGGTACAAATTGCCCGCCCAGAGAAACACGTGCTCGCTGATTTCCCTGTAACAGATGATGAACCAATGATCGTGCTCGTTGTGTCTTAATAAGCCAATCACGCATCACTTTGCAAAAGGTGTTTGGTCAGGACGTTCGCGTTATGCGCATGTCAAAAGTTAGTCAAGTTTATTTCCGCTTTCTGTTTGAGTTTTCTTCGGAGGTACTCGTTGAAAATTAAAGTTTTACGGGAGGCGATTCTATTGTTTTATGATACCATTTAGCTGGATTTCGTTACAATTATGGGCGAGTGATAAATCGGTCGCCTGGAGGTCTTTGGGCGTGTGTGGGCGCGAGCGATCGCTCGCCCTTCCTCGCAGAGACTGATCATGATAATCTCCCCTTTACAATGAGCCTTTTTTTTTTTGCCTCAAACTGCCCACTTGTAGCTGTACATACATGGGTCGTCCTAATGTCTGGCCTATGACAGGCCGGCTTCTTTACGCTTATTACAAACTTTGTGCATGAAATTACAACTATTTGTGTATCTTACAATAATATTTATACATTTCTGCTCCAATCTAGTATATTGTCAATCGTGTATCGGCACTTATAATGCCCAGAATTTTCAATTTACTGTACCACACTTGGAAACAGTGAGTTGGCTAGTCCAATAGGGCGACCGACCAGCCAATCCTGAATTCAACTTCATACGCTCACCTAGAAAAGTACTGGTAACTGAAATTAGATGAAATTTTAGACAAGAAAGATGTGAAGGCTCAGCAAACAATTTATATTTGAAGCTGTTCGAAGAAATGAGCAGGGCTTCAACACAGGTGGGGTAGTTATTGTTTTAATTGCCGATACATGCCCAAAAATTTACTAGATAAAAGCAGAAATGTACAAATAATGTAGTAATATCCACATATAGTTGTAATTTTGTGGATAAAGCAAGCAATCAGTGTAAATAAGCCCACCTACCACGATCTGCCACAGGTCATACATTAGGATGACTAACATGTATTCAGAACTCTGAACGATTTTACAGAATCGGGTGGGAGTTGTGGCACGTGATCTGCCAGTAGAGCCAGGAGGTTCGGTCTCCCATAGAGCTGAAATTGGACAGTTTCTTATGAGCAAGGGCTGAATATAAATGTAAGATCATACAGAATCAAATTATTTTATTGTTGTGACCAATGGCTTTGGCAAATAAGAGCCATCCAGTAGTTTGCCAACAATTACAGCAGAGCTGGGGAATCGCTTGGCGTCGGGCCTTGATCGTACATGGATAAATTATCTTAAAATTACTTCTTGAGGACCAACTATACTGAAAAACCAACTTGAACTGTAACACAACCTAGTGTTATTTACTTGTAAATCTCTATGTCCCTTTCCCGATATAGATTTTGACTCTAACAAACTGACCTGCTGTCTGGCTTCTGGCGTAAATTTCTGGTTCATACTCTTTCATTCCTACATGGACTTGTACTGTGGAGGAATATTTCTAACTTCGATAACTGTTGCAAAAAAATTAATCAAATTAACCTGCTGTTTAAAGAAAGGAGCACTGTACTTACATCAATGCTAACTTTAACATGATTAATCTTTATCTTATTTTTCAAACAGTATTTTTAGATTTAGAAGCAGAAAAAATCCTTCTTTATGTCAACTGAAGCTAAATTCTGTGGCATGGATATGTTATTTATCTCAAGCACTGAAAAGATAGCTAGTGAAATTTGTAGAATGTTTACAGAAATTCTCTCCACAGCAGTCTGAAGTTAAGTTTTGCCTGAATAATTAGAAGAAATAGGGTAAATTGAAGTTATCATCAGCTAAATCTATTCTCTATAGTATAAGTATGGGCAGGAATGGAAAAGTTCAAACCAGAATCTGATGCCAGCAGTCGCACAGCAGGTCAGTTGTTTGAGTGCAGTGTCACTCTATTGTTTAAAATTTATAGCAGGAATGGGACATTTAATGTTAAATTAATTATGTGGAAATAGAGTATGATTTGAAGGCACAAAGCAGTCCAACATGCACCACACTTGTTAAAGAGGTTTTAGCGTGATTCTAATTGTTCGGGTAAACTGAACAGCATGATCACTTGCAACATTTGCCAAAAGATTTTCAAGTATTGAAGTCTTGTATTTCATATTGGGATCAATATTGTCAGATTCTTCAATTCGGTCTAGTGAACAACATGAAATTGGGAAATGACTGAGATGACGTCGGATAACGTGACCAGGTATCCATGACGTCACGTTAGAAGCCGTCACAGTGTGATAACGGTTCTAAGATCGAGTATGGCGTTGCAAAGCATCACGCCCGGAATGCCAGTGTGCGTTTTGTGATGTCATTTCAGGAACTGAAGCCAAGTGCAGGTGCTGTTAAGTTTTTCAGAGAATGCCAGAGGTGTGATTTCAATGCCCGTTATATTAAAATATGAGGTCACAGAAAAACGTTCACCATAGTTGATCTCGACCATTAAATAACTTTCATCGAAATATGTTATTTGCTGAATATTTTTTAAATGATGCTACTACCTCTTTAAGGAAAACAGTTCTATAATTTTCTTCGTTCTACTCCTGCAGTGTTTGACGGTGTGCCGAGAAACAAAGAGCAGATCATAGCCAGTAGTGGAGGAATGCTTGGAGAGGCGAGAAGGGAAGGTAAGGGACAATCATTCATGAAACAATATGTATGGTAATAACTCTAAGAATTCAAACCCCTATTACAGTACAAGGCAGAAATATCTTAATCATAAACGCGAGTTAAAAAAATCATTTTCGCGACTATAATTTATTAATCTCGATCGGAAAATGCGCCTCAATCGCGCAAAAACAAAAGCATAATCGCGACTGAGACGCGTCGACCGCTTGCCGTAACTGTAATGATACTGCATGACGCGATCAGAACAAGTCGCGTGTTGTAAATAAACGAGTCCCTTTGCTACTTGCCGATAGTCTCGTTTGTCAGCCTTGTTTGCTCGGATAAATGCATGCGGGAGGATTTTGTTATGAACCGTCTTTTTTGAAGCAATATATTTGCATGTAGCTTGATTGAAACCCCGCTAAATATATATATTTTCAGAAAGCCCATACTTTAATTAATCTGTCCTTCAAAATATCTGCCCTTTTGTCTCTAAAATAAAACCAGACCAGGCGAGAAAATAAAACAAACAAAAAACATTTGATTTCGGCAACAATGAACATTACCTTGCGTCTATGTCCCAGCCAAACGATAATTTTCATAAAAAATCTCATCACGATTCGCTCAATTCAAGCGGACGATCGTGCTAAAATACCAGTACATCATCTCTGTGGGGTTTAATCCGACATAAATCCGAGAAACCCTTTATTTCCATTGTAAATCCAACAGTCGGCTCGCTAAAGTTTTCAACGGAGCCATTTTCTATGCGATAAATTCACTCGGCAGTGAAGACCGACATACAGACAGACAGCCGGCCAATCGCTGCGATTGTCTCACAGACTTTCCTACGATGACCTCATTCTCAACTAATCAGCTTCGCGGTATTAACCAACTCAGTCAACCTTGTTTTATCGAATGAATATTCATGACGAGGACATGTCTATTCAATCAAATTCTTCGTTATTTCTTTGTTACATGTAGTTGTTAAATCACTCATCATAGGTCGAAAGTGGGGGAAATGGCCTTTGAAATGAGGCCAATATCTCCCACATTCTACCGCGGGAAATGAGATTTCGATGGCGCTGAAAATGGTCCAAAACCCGGCAAATTCTTTGCTGATTTTCTCAATTTCCATCACACTGAAGGTACATCTTCAACGAAATAAACTTCTCGTACGTTTATGGTATGATTCTTAATAAAATTTGAACGTATATTGCCGATTATTTCGTTATTGAACGGTGTGGACTATCAATGAGCTTTCACTCGACGAACATTTTACTGTGAGGGGAATTTCTTACCTGGTGGTCAATCTTGGCTTGTTCGGCCAACAAGACTCCATCTGACGCGATCAATAAAGTAATCCCTTTTGAAATATGCCTGTGGATCGCGCTAAAACCCGAGACGATCGCGTCGACAGCGACATCGGCCGCTTTTACACGCTGATGCGTTTACAGAAAACAGTCGGGTCGACACGCGAAAATTCCGAAATTTACAGTCGCGACTCCTTCAATAAACTAGCGCGAGTCAGTCTCGATTACTTCGCGTTTAGCATCAAGTTTTTTCTACTGTAAATTCAATCGCCTCCAATTTTGTGGACAATTTAATCATTGGTTCTAATAAATTTAATCACTGTCCAAGATCATTGAAATAACGAATAAATAATGGATTCTATGCATGATTTTGAACCATTTTGTCAACTTGCTGTGTTCCAATAAATTTGATCACCCCCATATTTTATGGTGTGAAATTTCACTTCCTGTGATTGAATTATAACAGGGATTAACATAGACCATAGGTCCAGTAAGTAGGTCAGGAGAATTGAGAGAACTGTCAAGAAATGAAATTAGCATGTAATTACTTTACCTGACATGTTATATTTCCCTGTCCAAAAAATTTACGAATTAGGGAAAAAGATTCCAGGCCTTCAAGTGCCTCCTATATTTCCTATATTTTCCTATATTTTTGAGTCATTCCTATATTTTCCTATATTTTACTCAAAACCTCCTATATTTCGACTTTTTCTCATGAAAACTTTCATCAATGCTCTGTAATGAGTCAAACTGACATGAGGAAATACATTCAAAAAAAAAATTTCGCCTCGCTTTGCTCGCCAAATATGAAAGCTTATCAGTCCCTCTTTGCTGAGTCAAACAACAGAACACGTCACCTTAAAGACCACCACTATGACTGCATTCAGTTAAAGTAATTTGATTAAACTCCAGAAAACTACCAAGTTCGTTACATACAATGTAGTACAGACCTGTCTTACACTCCTTTATTTCCCTATATTTTATTCAGAAAATCCCTATATTTCTCCTATATTTTTGCAAATTCCCTCCTATATTTTCTCCTATATTTTCACTGTGAGCCACTTGAAGGCCTGAGATTCTCAAACCCAGGTGTTATTCAGGAAGGTACTATGGGCGTAGCCAGGTTATTTTGAAGGAGACTGGTCATACCGAGACATTCTTCGAAAGTGAAGACTTCATTTGACACAATTTGGTGCAGTTCACAAGCTATCAAGCAAAGTATTCCGGTAATTTATTTATGTATGTAAAGTTATCGCCGGCCTCTACTGTAGTTTGTTTCACACTTCAACTGTTAATGTTCTTGACATTTAATCTTCCAGCTAATAAGTCAAAGGTATACTATGGATTGTTAAAGGAGCCTGATATGAACATCCCTCTTGAGGAAGAGGAGGAACCCACAGAGGGAGAGGACAAACCAAAGGTATCATTAACATAATACAGGGTTCATACACCTCCTGGAAAGTCCTTAAAGGTGAAATGCAATATTATTTAGATATTTAGATTCTCCTTTTCACATTCTATATAGGTTGAATAATGATATAAATGCCAGTCTATCTACTTTACTTGGTTTAATTTGAATTATCTTGTCAGCTAGAATCTTTTTAAAAGTTGGTACCCCTAGCACAGCTGAATTCAGATTTGCAAAACGTCATCGCTTATCTTTCCTTGATTGTGACGTCACGTCAGACCAGCCGCTCAAAGACTGAACGTTAAAAGTATTGATGCTCGGCCACATGGTCTGATGTGACGTCACAAACGAACGTCAAACAAGGGCAGATAAGCGATGCGGATTTCATTTCTGAAATCGGTCGGGTTTGAGATGCCAATTTTGAAGCCCTTTTCAAAAGCTACCAGGAGATAAAATACTTCAAATAAAACTAAGCAGAGTATTTGGACTGATATTTCCATCATTAACTAGCCCGCAAAGAGTATAAATAGGGAAATATGAAAACCTTTGCATTTCATCTTTAAAACTCCTGGAATTGAATTGCTAACCTGGAAAGTCCTGGAAAATGCTTGAAAATGAAGTTAAACTCCTGGAAACTCCTGGAAGAACTACACTTTCTTCTTGTGGGAAAACCAGCGATCTGATGCCATGCATTACAATGCCAAAATTTGTTCCCTAACTTCTTTAATTCGCTGATCTTTGTTGCGAGTTATTGTACTGAAGACTCCCAGAAAATTAAAATTATTGACCTGTAAAGTCCCGGAAAAATCCTGGAATTTATTCCTTTCGTAAATGTATGAACCATGATAATACATGTAGATTATTTGTTGGGGGGGGGGGGGAGATTCTAGATCTGTTACTGCTTTCAGTAACAACATGAGTGGAAATGTACTGCAGAGTGATTGGGGTAAGAGTGAATAACTCTCACAATACAGTGATCACTAGTCCTCACAGTGCAGAATCCAGGAAAATGATCAACGGCTCCTACACATTTTTACAAACATGAGAAAATGGGGGATGTGTTCAGGGTCAGAAAACCAGGAGATTTTTCTTCGAGAAGAGAAGAAATGTAAGGAGAAACAGTAGTGCTTGTAGTCGAGTGTAGCTAACTGGGTGGGAATTACA
>JAVTVY010039756.1:0-19236 GCA_036873755.1 Hanleya hanleyi | reverse complement strand
CAGATAAGTCTGCCATTTGCTTCCCTGAGCTAGTCGTCAGCAGGCAAGAATGCCAATTCCTGTCCATGTATGGCCATAACAAAGACGAGACTCCTATGACGGAAGCCGTCAAGAGGGCTTTAATATGTAAGTACATGTTTCAAGAACTAACTACTGAATAATCTACATGTGACTGGCAAGCAAAGGAAAATCTGAGGGTACATTAGTAGTTTCAGGTGTAGCTGTTCTTTGGCAGTTCTTCGATTCTGCATGGGATGGAATAGAACTTATATAATCTTGTCAGTACTGCTCGACTAAAGTGATGGATAACAAGTCAATTAATAAGTGTTGCTAGTTTACCGGAATAAGAAAAAGACAAGCTAGGACCTGAATACGCATATGACCTGTCAAATCGTATGGAAACTATACATGGGTTAGCTAGAGATCATCTCAAAATAGCCAGTGACAAAATGAGGAAAAAGTATGACTACAAAATAAACCACAACCTGTATGATGAGGGAGACGGTGTCTGGTTGCATAGACATAGGCGGAAGAAGAGAATAAGTCCCAAATTACAGATACCATGGCATGGTCACTACACAGTTTCAAAACGACTGTATAATGTAACTTATAGAGTACAAGAGACCCCGAAATCGAGACTTAGGTTCGTACACAATGACAGACTTAAGACCTGGGTGAGAATAACCACACCTGGATTCAACCGGAGGTTCAAGTGGAGAGCCCTCCTGTGAACCCATGGCCGTTACTTCAGATGCAGTAACCCCTATGAACTAGCCCCTGAAACTGAAAAATGAGACAGAAATTGTTTATGCAGACGGATTGAATGAAGACGTGGAGTTGGTTCCCGACTATGGTAACCATGGGGACCAAATTGCTAAAGATGATATTTTGAATAAAACAATATCTCAGAGACAAACTCGGAGACCGAAGACGTTCGGTAATTTTCACTTCTACTGAAGCTGAAGTGAAGGACTTCAGAACATGGCTGATATGTAACTATGATATAAGTTGTAACTGAACCCGAATTGAAATACATTGCTGTATATGGCCAATTTGCAAACTGCATCTGTCAGTATATATGTGTATATATTTATATATAAATTTAGCAGAAAATAACGCCATTTTGTATATGACAATGCTGATAATAAACTGGAAATTTTAAAGGAAATAAGTTTGTAAACATTTCTTTGTCTTTTCAGACAAAGGGCAAGATCTGGGGATGCATGGTTTGCAAGGATTTTCAATTAAAGTTTTATTACGCGACGCACCGCCATGCAGTAAAACATTCCGGGTTTCGTTGGCGATACGGCAGTTGTCGGAGGGTATTTGTACGAAAAGGACTCACATCATGAAAGTTGCCCAGGGGTGCAACTGGGCCTTTTCAACCGGCAAAATGGCCTGAACGGTGAGACGGCGGAGAGAGGATTTGCCAGTTTCAGAGAAACGTTTTTCACAAACATTATGCAAGCTGTTGAGGTGTCACCCCAGCAAATGACACTCACTGCTAGTGGGCAGCGGGCAACGCAGAACCGTAAGAGGGGGCACGCTCAAACTGGCCTACATACCAGACTGCCAGATGCAGCCAAGTCACAATGTCTCACTGAGCATAAATGGCAGCTACTGCGGAGGACCAGCCTTCTTGTAGCACAGCAACATTCACCCTAACCCCAATTTTGTAGGTTGTTTCCAGAGTCAGGGCACCCCCATTTCCACCTCACCGGAGTCAGTTGGGGAGGAGGGAACAGGGGCACAGGAATTACCAGCGGCAATAGTTACTTCTAGTCTGGATGTGCTCATTATTTAGAAGATCAGGCCTTGAGAGCCGGGCTGAACGTTGGGGGGACCCGATTTAAGACGAGCAGAGCAACGCTTATGTCCGAACCTGCACACTTCCGGCACATACACAATTATCTCAGGAATGGTGCCGCACTTGTGCTGGGAACCCCCCTCTCCACCACATCTTCCCACACACTGTCACCACACACCACCGGTGTAAAATGAAAATATCTGGTAGGAGAAAAAAGGTATTTTCTTCCCAATTAGCTACTATGGTAAGACATTTTTCCTGAAGAGGGGCATTGCTTACTGGGACATTCACACCGGCCGCCATAAATGCCCAAGGCCAGGCGGAGGGGGTGCATTTGATCCCTACATTATTAGTATAACTATTGTGTCAGATTAAAATAAATCTCTAGGCAAATGAAGTATAAGTTTGTATCAAATTTGAGAATAAATATTGCTACAAAGTTGTTTACCTTAGCGAAATATTTGGCAGCGCACTGAAATGTCACCGTGATCGTGAACGGTTACTGTGACCTTCTCGAGCACAACAACATTCACCCTAACCCCAATTTTGTAGGTTGTTTCCAGAGTCAGGGCACCCCCATTTCCACCTCACCGGAGTCAGTTGGGGAGGAGGGAACAGGGGCACAGGAATTACCAGCGGCAATAGTTACTTCTAGTCTGGATGTGCTCATTATTTAGAAGATCAGGCCTTGAGAGCCGGGCTGAACGTTGGGGGGACCCGATTTAAGACGAGCAGAGCAACGCTTATGTCCGAACCTGCACACTTCCGGCACATACACAATTATCTCAGGAATGGTGCCGCACTTGTGCTGGGAACCCCCCTCTCCCCCACATCTTCCCACACACTGTCACCACACGCCACCGGTGTAAAATGAAAATATCTGGTAGGAGAAAAAATGTATTTTCTTCCCAATTAGCTACTATGGTAAGACATTTTTCCTGAAGAGGGGCATTGCTTACTAGGACATTCACACCGGCCGCCATAAATGCCCAAGGCCAGGCGGAGGGGGTGCATTTGATCCCTACATTATTATTATAACTATTGTGTCAGATTAAAATAAATCTCTAGGCAAATGAAGTATAAGTTTGTATCAAATTTGAGAATAAATATTGCTACAAAGTTGTTTACCTTAGCGAAATATTTGGCAGCGCACTGAAATGTCACCGTGATCGTGAACGGTTACTGTGACCTTCTCGAGCAGACGAGGTTCTATCAGGGAAATCACTGTATAGGTACGCGCGCGCAAAGACGCAACAACCGGTTACATATGCCGATTGCACCATGCGAAAATGTATTTCAAAAACAAATGTTTTTGCAGTAAACATGTTGAATATACATCAATTTATTAAGTTATAGAACATTCACTTCTGCTGATATTTTCGACTTAATTTTAGACTTCTTTTCTGGCGGTTGAGCTGTGCGAAATAGTACTGAGTCTCCAAACTCCTCGCACTGTTGGTAAATCGCCAGAATTGCGGGTGAATCGAAATGAAGGAGTGTCATCGTTGCGATTTATGCGGATTTACTTCCAAATATCAGTGGAATTTCAATCGTCATTTGTCGACAAATGAGCACAAAACGCGGCAGACTATTGGAAGAG
Source organism: Hanleya hanleyi (assembly GCA_036873755.1). Taxonomy (NCBI): domain Eukaryota; kingdom Metazoa; phylum Mollusca; class Polyplacophora; order Lepidopleurida; family Hanleyidae; genus Hanleya; species Hanleya hanleyi. The sequence goes on along the minus strand of JAVTVY010039756.1, from coordinate 15,829 downwards.
TTCTTTACTGTCACACTTCAGTCACGAAGAGGAAAGTACTGTGAACATTGATGTCGTGAACAACAACAACAACAGTGGTGCTGACGAGAGATTCAACCAAACAGAAAAACCGAGCGAGCTGGAGCTCGACGGAACGGACATTGGGGAGAGTATGCAGGTTTCCCATGTAAAAAGTGACAATGTCTCCCAGAATTTAGACGATGATGATAATATAGGCGATAACCATGAAGTAGGAGAAGATTGTAAGGAGTCATCCACTGTCATATTCCTCAGCGATGCCCTAGCCACCGATCATATGCCATAAACCCGCCATAATCTCACTGTTCCTAGATGGATGGACAGTTACGTTGCATTTTGAATCGGCCGGCAAAGGTAAAAAATTGCACAAATTTACTAATTTGACGACGGGAATATATAAAGTGATACTTGTAGAATATGCTGATGTATTTTGTTTGGCGGTAAACCGTTTATTTCTCGATTCACCCAAAGTGCGTTTCACGCCTTGTTGTGGATTTATATAAAGCATGGGGTTATATATAGATACCCCATATTTCGATACTTCACCCTAATATCACCGCCCACACCCCCAAACGGGCCTGTGGTACACAGGTAACTACAGTTTTACTGTTTATCAAAGCTGCATTCATTCTTTCAGCCAAAACAGTTCAAAATATAAATTACAACTGACTATTCACTGAATTTCATCAAAATTGCTTCATTTAATAATTTATTATCATTGCTGTCAATTATGTGTTCAAGTCAGCCAAAAATTGAGAAAACCGTACAACAACGACACTCACAATCACATCAATTTTGCAACAAGTGCCAAATTTGAGATATTTTCATGACAGTCAGTATCCATTCAGATGCTTCTACTGAAAAACATAAACTAACAGTTTAGATAAGACTTTATTTGCTCCTTATGCCCAAAGGCTAATCGCACAGCATGTTAAAACAAATAAATATTTCAAATGAATATATAAAGATTTCCAGGATATACCTATTAGCGGTCGAGGATAGATGGCCTATCATTTGGCCACAGGGGAGACATATAGTAGATAAACATATACATGTACACTGTTATGAGAAAGGTGGGATACGGGTGGAAATTTCCACCCTAGGGTGGAAATTTCACTGATTTCAATCCAAGCAGGAGATGAGGTGGGAATATCCACCCTCAGTATTTCCACATTTTGTCTTTGAATTACCTCCTTAACCACTTGACTTTAAATGCACCATATGATGCCCCATAAACGTTTGAATGCATCAATCACTTAATAAGTTATGGTGTATTCCACAGCGAGTGCATAAAAATGCCAATCATTGAAGGATTATTTCTCTCCGCGTAGCAACGCGGTACGCGCTGTGATACAAGGTAGTTATCAGTGCGGATTTCCGACCTTTTTTCAGCAGACGAAGTTCAAGCTTGAAGAGAGGTTTTTGCTAAAGTAAGAATCAGGCGTCATCCTTCTCAGTTATGGATTGTAGTAATTATTGTATTGTTGCTTGAGTAACTTGATCAGTTGTTGAATTAAAAATAATTTTGTTATCAGGTATTTTGGGAACGAGAACTGTTCTGATGATGATTGAAAATCTCATCGAGGCCGCGAGCGTTTCCAGGATGGTGTTCGTTCTGTTCTAGGAGCCCGACGTATTATCTATAGGCTATGTTTATGTTTGGGAATATTGTTATTCTCTAGTCGTTGTGGAGGTGCCTCAAGAAAAGTTTTTCCACGAATCAATGTGGAACAAAATCTATGTAGCGGCGGTATATGCGTGTCAAGTGGATATTTCCACCACCTGTCGTTTGGAGAATTACCATCAGAGTTATTCCTCTTAGGTGTGCTCTTCTGCCTTGACCATGTTTTCGTGTTTTGAGCGAAGTGACTCGTTCGTTGTCTGCTTGTTTCAGTGGTCCATGCCCCCCAGAAACCGACGGGGATCACAAAACTCTCATCACCGTGAATGATTTCTGGCCGCAAATGAAATGCCATCATGCCTGATTCTTTTTTTGTTTCCAACACTAAGATGAGAAGGTCATAGTCTTCGAAGTTTTCAGTTGAGTTTTTTCTTAGCCTTAGGCCTAGCCTGAGCATACCCATTTTTTGGCGGGGGGGGGGGGAATATTGTGGTTGAAAGTGTCACGTTTTTTTTGGCTCTTCCTCCTATAGCTGTTTTAAATGCGATACGGTTTTGTTCGTATTTCGGAGCAAAACTGTCGTGGAAATTTCCAGGTCAGAGCAAAGGACTAATTGGGATATATATCCCACTTGGGATATTAAATCCAAATTTGGATATTGAACTATATCCTATTTGCGATATTTTCACCGATTTTCATACTAAACGGCAATGGTGAATTTCGCGGCATCTAAAATACAAAAACAAGATAGAATCTACTTCACAAAACTGCCAGTACGATTGGTATAATTTTGCTGACTTTTTCTCGCCGACATTATTCTCTACGCAATTGCAAGTACGTGCAATACAGTATACTTTTTTATGTTATCACTAACCACTGTTGTGTGTCTTTATATGAACAGGAGAACTAGCAAAATATGCCAGCTTGAAAATGTGGAAGTATGAAAAAAATATCCAATTGGGATATTTTATCTCTATTGTGATATCCCAGTTAGTCCTTTCCCCTGATCTGTTGTAGCCCACACAATTTGCCTCGAGGTAAATGCCGTGGCACAAGCAATGTTTAACATGGTGTTAAATAGGAATTATTTTAATATGACATTATATTTGCCGAGGTGAGTTTTACAAATTGTGTGGGGTGTTGTTGGATGGTTTGAGAATGAGATGGAGTACGTGTCAACCTTATAACTGTATAAACAAAACCTCAAATTAGCTCTCCCCCCGCCAAGTGAATGGTGCAGTACAAATCGACCACAGGTACTCTTGCAGAATGTACATACAATCAGTAAAGGCCATAACTTACTTGATTGGTAATTGTTTTAGCATGACCAGCCCTCATCTATATTTTGTGGGAAAATAATTAGAATAGATGAGGGATTTGCATTTTTATGAGTAAAACTTACTCATTTTCTTCATATTCGCATACAATTGGTTTGCAATTTAGTAATTATTAATAAATAATCATAGCATATAGCATGTGACAGTGTATTTAAAAAATTAAGGTCATGCTAAACAACCAATCAAGTGATATTGTCACTGCCTAAATGCAGATATCAAATTGAAGGGGGGGGGGGAGGCGGGAATATACATACATTATACATGAATTAAGAGGGACATGCAACTGTAATGTTATGGTGAATGGTTTAATAACTTCATTCTCCCCTCAGGATTACCATCATTATTTGTATTAACATGTATTCAACGCTGTACCTGTGTGAATTTATGATAACCTTTGACGGGTCCTCTGGGGAAAATATCACAGAACAGGCCTGGAGGGGGGAGCTGATACAAGTCATATATTAGGTCTATATGTCTGCCTCTCCTTCCCCCCACTCCCACCCGAGCCAAAGGGTTCAAAATTTACACCTGTCCTGGACATGTAGTTTTTGCAAAAATGTATGCAAGAAGCATGGCCTTCAGCAACATGCATTCCCATTGGAATATTTTATTCGACTCTCCTCTTCTTCGCTGGATACCTAGATTAGAAGATTATCATTGATGACATCAAAATTTCTTTATTCAGGTTCCCTTCAGAAGAGATCATGAATTTGATTGATTGCTATCTGTCATTGTGCACTGTCATGCCCATCGGGAACCCTTGGCTGTATGTTTCACCATGGCTGTTGAAGGTTCCCTGATACGGCATATCACGATACACCGGTTCTCGTAAAATCACCGAAGTTAAACGACTTTGAGCCCGGTCAAGAATTGGATGGGTGACCTCGTGCTGTACTGCTGGGCTGATAACTGTCCAGGGTGATAGGAACTGAGGGCGATAATAGTTGCTACGCTAATGACGCACCAGCGGTGACATCTGGGAAAGTTAATAGTACCCACTGTCAATTAGACACTGCTATATAAACTCTCTCGCGGTAGCACATAGGGCCCCCAAGTCATCTCTCGAGTACACACTTAAATCATATCAAAGTATCCTGTGACGTTAGTCACACTGCCATGTGTATTATACCCCTCCCCTTATTTAGTGCTGGTATTTTTGTTCAGTGATTGTATTATACTACAACCATAAGTGCTCTCATCAGTTGATAGGCCATGGGATTCATAGAAAAAGAGTACAGAAAATGCTGGAGTGCTGATCATACTGCTTTGTTTCTGGAGGGGGGGGGGATGCATATCTGTGCACAGAGCCATTAGATTTCGTTAAGCCATCGAACTGTGGGTTGTGAATCTGTCATATTATATTACCCAATTTCCCCCTAGGCTACCATAGATTCTTAATTCTGCACAGCTTGTGTTTATAATGTGTCACTGATCTCCTTTGCAGACATGCTAGACAGAGATAAAAAACAGCTTTGCAAAAAGGAAGTTACCACCCACTATACCAGCTTGACCAGAGGAACAAAACGGGGACAGGAAATTCTCGGTTGAGATTTGATTTGAACTGGGTTCGTACAAAACAGCTTTCTCCTGGCTTCACAATCGCCACTGGTGGACTGCCAAAGATGTTTGGAGGTGGACATGATGGAAATCAAACATCTTGCCGACACAGTAAGTATGGCTACTAATTTCTTCATTCCATGTGTTTTCGACCTTTTCAATCAAAGTTTGCAGCTTGATTATGCTATTACTGGTATTCTGTTATGAGAAGAATATAATTTTACTCAAATTTGAGGGTAACTGCAAGAGCAGTGGCTGATACGGCTCTCTAATTCGAGTACCAGAAAAGACTCGCTGCTTTGTGATAAATAGGTTGAATTTCTATAATACATGTATGTATCATATACCGATAAATTGGCTTTTAACAGCTAGAAAATGTCAGGTACAGTACAGAAGATATTTTGAGAATTTATACTTCAAAACATGACAGTGTGACTAACGTCACAGGACCTACGAAGTAGGGTAGGCATCATGACTCCAACGCGAACTGAACTCTTGGAAAACCCCCACGCCCCGAGTTGAAATCCTGCCAATATGAAGATGGGCACAGCCCAAATCAGTTTCATCAGTGATTTTCATCAAAAATCACCAGAAATTTTCATCAAAAGTAGGTCAGCTCAGAACTTGCTGGTAACAGTCCCCTAATGCACATTCATGCCCAAAATAATAGGATTTTTTTCGAAAGCAAACAATTATATGGTGCATAATGCTACAAATTGAATTTAACAGATTTAGCTCTGAAAATACTCCAGCGTAAATTCTAGTCATTATTAACTTGTCTTCACTTTGTGACATCACCAAAGCTCATTTGCATAAAATCCCTCAATCATTTTATACTAAATTCTGACATTAACCTTGCAACAGTTTGGAGTAATACTCTAGGTTTTGGGTTTTTCTTCTCTTAATATCTCCTAACAATAACTCTAGTAGATTGCTGGGTTCCCCTTTAATTTGAAGTAATTTGTGGGTTAGAATAGAGCTCCCAAAGTGAACTTTTGCAAAGAATTTTTCTTATTGGATCTTTCAGGTACCAGAGACAACCATCCGTACACTGAGAATGGAAAAATCGAGAAACAGCCAAATATTCTACAGGAAAAACTTTTCCTACAGTAGTGCTATGTCAAATTTCCGGTGGTTGTTGGAATTTCAAGATCAAATGACATTGGTAATGGTTACATTGTGCATATTTTCATCTTCCACAGATTCCAAGAACATTTACCTCTGAATATTTGGACTGATATACAAGTTAAAAAAATAACTCCTTATTACTTGTGATATGTTGTTGACTCCAATGAAGGATGAGGATCCAAAGCATACAAAGATGACCTGCTATGGGATGAGCATGTGCTAACCATATGGATGTTTCATTCAAAAGCTTGATTTCAGTCAGTTTAACCGTCTAAAAATCCAGTGGTATTTCATTGTCTACATTTCACAGTAAGTCAAGCTCTTTGCCGTACAAATGTTCTTTCAGTCATCATGTACATCTTAAATTCAAAATAATGGCAGTATGTATGATAAATTATTAAAGTGATCGTAAACCCTGAAGTATAGTTTCCATCAAATGCAAGACCTTTGTGATCTGTGTCGGAAAATATTGAATTTTTTTACGATTTTATTACGCAGAGTATACTGCTAATAAAGCATGGTATTCTATGGTGGTCTGTTGCAATCATTTTTAGGTCCAGTGACGTCACACTGCCTTAATACATATATTTCAAACTGTGTATGCACTTTCCAATGCTTGATTCAAGCTTAAGGTGTGTACAAACACAGACTCACTGTTCCAATGTGCATGTTTCACCAAACTCGAGGAAATTAAATGCAAGATTCAAATTGACTTGACCCTTACGAGTTACCATCTCCCAGATTTTGGTGAAACATGCACATTGGAACCGCGAGTCTGTGTTGAAACTCAAAGTGTACACACCTTAAGCTTGAATCAAGCATTGGAAAGTGCATACACAGTCTGAAATATATGTATTAAGGCAGTGTGACGTCACTGGACCTAAATATGATTACAACAGACCACCATAGAATACCATGCTTTATTTGCAGCTTACTCTGTGTAATAAAATCGTAAAAAATGCATCCTTGCATTTGCTGTTAAAATTGTTGGAATCGAAATGCAGACTATTGCTATATACACTTGATGCAAATTTGTTGTCTGTTCTTCGAAGATCAGTCAGGTACACACACTGATGGAAACCAAATCTAAACGCCCCCTCCCCCTCGCTGTGGTAGACTTTATCTTATTTACTGTACCGTACTTAGAATCATTGAATTTGAATTACGCCTACAGTGCATCACTATTGGATCTCTAAGTATACACCTCCTTCCAAGTATAATGGTTTTCACTGTTGGAAATGCTCTTCTGTGTACTTTTGTACATAGCTTCTCATTGTATTTCAGAATGTTATATTGAGAGTTAAATTTAATTGTGCAACGAGTGATCTATATACCATATTAATGGAACGCAACTAAACAATGTTGTCTTGAGAGTTGAATTTAATTGTAGAAGGAGAAACTATTTTCTGTGTAAGGACCTGACAATGCTTATATCATGATAACGGAATTGAACAGGATGCAAGCTGTTTTATTGAAGTAATAGTTATTGTATGGCATTATCTTGTTTGTGTTTATAATCGACAGGTCGCACCAGTGCTGCCCCAAAGCCTGCACGAGGCGTCAGCCGAGTGTAGGCGGGGCAGCACGTGTGCGACCTGTCGATTTATAAACACATAACAAGATAATAGCCAATACAATAACTGATTTAACCCATGGTCCACCCACTGATTTCCATATATGGATCGACACGTACGCAGTGTCAATTACAGGCACGGCGGACAATAGCCAATGAAATACGCGTTTCTGAAAGAATTTAAATATTTAATTGATCATGCCATATATTGGAAAGAATTGCTGTATTCCGCATTCCTTTCTGAGTTCTCGCAAAGTGATGATCGAAATGGAGTCGGACGATGACCGGCAGCTGTCCCAAATATTAGATATTACGGAATCGCAGATATCTTTGGAAAACATGCAGTTAGAAGACATAAGTTTTGGGGATTTTGATCTTCTGGCTTGGCTGCAGGATAATTCTGGAGATGGTGTATTCCCGGGATCTACTGACCAGCAGAATCCTGGAAAAACTGAGAGAGAGCAGTCTCCCGCCAAAATGGAGTGTGAAACTGAACCGGTGCAGGTGCATCGACCTGTGAAACTGGAAACAGAAGCACGATTCGCAGAGGCTGTTGACGACGATTTCATAGAAAATCTGTTATCTGCACAGGAAAATCAGAACACTAAAAAAGCAACAAAATGGGCCGTGAAGATTTTCGATGAATGGAAACTTTACCGCAATTCACGGAATGTCGAGGCGGTTCCTGAACTTGGAACATTTACGGCTGATGATGTGAACAAGTGGCTATCACGATTCATTTTGGAGGTGAGGAAGAAGGATGGCGATTCTTACCCTCCAAAGTCGCTGTACGCGCTTTCCTGTGGAATTTTACGACATATGCGGTCTATCAAAATATATCATCTCAACTTTTTTGAACGACAAAGACGACAGATTTATTTTCTTCCGAAAAACTCTGGATTCCAGAATGAACGAGCTAACTTCCCAAGGATATGGCACAAAGGTGAAACAGGCGGATCCAATTTCACAAACTGACGAAGAGAAATTCTGGGAAAACGGAACGTTTGGATCTTCGACGTCAAAAAGTTTACTACAGACCGTTTTCTTCTACAACTGTAAAATATTCGGACTAAGGGGTCGGGATGAACATCGACACTTGGATATATCCCAGATCGTACTCGGTCAGGACAGTCAAGGTCAGTACATAGAGTTCATTGGTTCCAAGTGCAAAACTTTAAATTTAGCAACTGCACTTTCAACATTTCCTACCACAGCAATTGAACTCTTAATCGTTCTTGTTAAATTTTAATGACTTTTCCAGCAATACCGGTAGACTTTGGATACAAATACCGGAAACCGTAATTTTACCCACAGACTAAGAGACTGAGAAATGATATGTTTTGTTTGTGGTAATTCGAACGGATCTCGCGGTGAAAAATACATGTACTGCTGATAATGTGGCCAGATACACGGACTTCAAGTTATGGTACAGTTTTGTTTACATGTAAATCGACAATTATTGATCATCAAATACAGAAGTAACTGATGTTTTATTTCGATAATTGACTTTATACTTTGATCTGAGAATTTTAATATACTGTTGATCTGCAAATTTGAAATTGTGTTATTTTTTTCCTTTCCAGACTTCTCACTGATTTCTTGTAGCCCGCCCACAATGTCTGCCTCTCCAGGGTTAATTGACCAATGAGAATTCACCAGACAATGGGCGTGGCTTACGGAAGTCATTGAGGTCGTCTATAACGGCACCGTAGAGCGTGCAAGTTACCGGCAAATAATGCACAGCACACTTCAAAGGATGTGGCGGCAGACCATGGGTTAAGTGATTTAGTTAATTAATGGACTGTAATTATTGAATTGTCAGAGTTTGATGTGTATAATTTGTATTTCAAAGTGATATATTGAGAGTTAAATTTAATTGTGGAACGAGTGGTCTGCACATCATAAAAATGGGACACAACTGATAAATGTTGTTTAATTGTGGAAGGAGGAATTATCTTCTTTTTAAGGACCTGACAATGCTTAATATATCACTATAACGGAATTGACTTTAACATGATCCAAGCTGTTTTATTGAGAATAATTGATTATGGTGATGTAGTTAATGAATGGACTGATTATAGTTTACTGAACACGCAGATTTGTACTTCAAAATGTTATATTGAGAGTTGAATTTGTATTTCAAAATGTTCTAGAGAGTTGAATTTAATTGTCTACACATCGTAAAAATGGAACACAAGTCATTACATTCATGAACATTCAGTCATTGGATAATTAAAGTGAAATGAAGTTTTAATGGTATCCACGAGTGATCTTTTATATATCAATGTGATGAGATCTTCAAATTGCTCTAAATATAAGTGATGGTAACTGTAGATCTGATCCAGTCATACTGTTTTCTATGTTTAGCCAATTTTCGGGGCAAGTGTTACGTGTCTGCTATTGCAGCGACACAACTTATGCATATGTGGTCGGCTTGCACGATGCCGAACACTGAAATTAGTATGATGAGATTTTGAAGATCTGATTTTAATCATGGACGGATTTTGATGCTCATTACTGAAGGCAAGTATGGCTACAATTCCCACCAAACTCGCCACGCATCTCGGGTGATCTTGTCGTGTCTCTGGTTAGATTGGTGATTTTCACTCATCTGGATTCTTGTACATCTTTGAATGATCAGGAAGAATGTGAAAAATATTTAACCTATTCCCCTCGCTCAACCAGGTGTGATGTCTTTTCTTCTATTCTGCATATTTTCAACCAAGAATGTGGTGGAAAGGTAGGTGGAAATTCCCACCATAAAAGGTGGTCCAAAATTGCCACCCTCAAAGGTGGATATTTCCACCTTTTGTAAGGGGTGGAAATTCCCACCCTTGTTAAAGGGTGTAAATTTCCACCACTCGGATAGGGTGGTAATTTACACCCTATAACAAGGGTGGGAATTTCCACCCCTTGGGTAGGGTGGTAATTCCCACCCTATGGGCAAGGTGGAAATTTCCACCCTTGTTAAGGGGTGGAAATATCCACCTTCGAGGGTGGCAATTTTGGACCACCTTTTAAGGTGGAAATTTCCACCCTTTTCAATTACAGTGTATAGACTAAAGAGTCTTTCAAATACTCAAAGTATTCGTATATATCTCGCTACACTCACTGTTTACTACCGCTTGGATGGTTGTACTCATTATCCATCTAAATAGGGGAATAGTATCATCAAATAAATTTAATAAATATGGTCCGATACAGTTAAAGAGTTTATCTCTCTGGGGTTGTAATCTCGTGCATTGCAGGAGAAAGTGCTTCTCATCTTCAACAACCTTACAGGTGAGAGAGAGCCGTTAGCTGATATTTAATAATTAATTACATGTAAGGCCACAACATTCATTTCGTACTATTTGCAACTCTATGAAGTACATGTGGACTAGCAAATAATACTTGCACCTGTACATACAAGCAGTCAGTTTTACATGTACTAAAAGCAATATCTCGACTTCAGACTTTACAAAATTGAATGATTTAACATGATTGGAAGTGTCATACAAGAATATTACATCTGAGTTAACACGGCCTACATGTAGCAAACATCATTTATCTCTTTGACAACAACGCCAAAGTATGCGCGGTAACCTGTTTTTCTTAGCCGGGTTACCACTTCTTGTCTGTTCTCTGTTTACAGGTTACCACAAACCCTCCTTAATTGGAGGGCTGCTCTCCGTGCATCATTCACAAGTGCATGTTGACCTACCATGGACTGTCGATCGGTCCGATGATGATAATAAACTATTAAGGGTTCATATTCCTCTTAAACACATACAAGTGAAAGGAATCGAGAGATGAATGAGTCAGTGATACATGAGACAGGTAGTAAGTTTCCACGTGTTCATTTTGTGCTCATTTCCTCACACTATAATTCGATGCTAATACCTACCATGGACTGTCCAACACCTAAAAACACATCTCGCCGCAAAAATGTTTAAAAATTTTGTTAACTTGAAATAGTAATAACCTAGCCCACGAATGGCTGTAGTCTCGAATGGCTGTGTAACTGACTACAGCCCAGGTTCTTCCTATACACAATACATCCCACACACTGAACTTCGAATGACATTGTCCAATATCCTAATTGCACACGAAAGAAAACGGCAGCGAATAGTATTAAACCATACCTCATTTTCCTCTACATTGGTCCTTCTCGCCGCCTGCCAACTCTCAACACTTAATAATTCCTCGTTCTTGAGATATCGTCGTTTAATCACGCCTTCACGGAGTTTTCTGACATATTTTGGTCTCATATTTTGAATGTCTCAGCATAACGAAAGTAGCCACGCCCACCTACACGCGCATGCGTTGGACTGTCATCGAACTGACCCGAAAAATCACGCATGCGCCACGGCTTGTTTTCAAAAGACACCGCCATCTCCGGCAAAGTCCGTGCAAGGGAAATTTACATCACTGACAGTTGAATGGCGGTCAGCTGAATATTCAAATCCCCGAAAATCTTGAACAATTGATAACTTAAGAATGAGGGAATACCGAGAGTTGTAACTTGGAGGGAAGTGACAAAAGACTACAAGGAGAATAACGAGGTACATTTTATTATCACCAGCTACTGTGTTCTTGTATGTGCAGCCGTTAAATCCTCCGAAACGCGAGGTCACTGCGTTTCGGAGGTCAAAACTTCGTGGTATGAAATGCAAAGGGAAGGAACTACAGCTGTGTAGGGAAGAACAGCCACGCTCACCTGCACAGCAAAGGTTCTATAGCTAGTAATAACCCTACATTTGGTGACAATATAGTACGATATGGGTCATTCCATGAAATGGGGTCACCTTTAAGCACTCAAACTTAAAACCAGTGACTTTTCTAAAATATTACACTAATTTGAAAAACATTTATTCCTATTTAATGCCAGATACAAGGAGATATACATAAGATAACATCTTATTTATATGTACGCCCATTACTTTTGGAGGACCATTGGTGTCAGCATATGAGGACACCCACGGACCCCAAAAATGTGACATTGCAAACATTGATGCTTTTGTTTGCACTGTGTGCATGAATTGTTAATAAATTTTACCAATAAAACAACGTAAAGTATCGATCTGGCTCATGTCTTTCAATTTATTTTAGTTTATTTCATATCAGTCACCCTCAAATGCAGATTCTGGATGCATGAAACCCTCAAAATTCAGGTGTCGCGTGTAACGCTGGTGTCCTCTTTTGTTACTTACTTTACCTCTTACCTGTCACCACAAAAAGGTCATTCAGTGGTCATTCAAAAGTTTTCTTGAGCTGGGCTAATCTGGTCTATTATCGATCCAAATATGACAGGATTTCGATGTGTCCTTAATAGCTGTAGTTGGAATATACTTTTATGTCTCACTTTCGTGTCACGCCACCCTCGGCTTGCATTTTACTTATTTTTTTTTTGTATGAATTACAATGTGCAGCAATGGAACCCAATATTTGTGACATGGCTGGTGGAGCCACTTCAGAGCAGGGGCCATATAATGAGGCAATTGCAAAAAATAGCGGTCAAGTAGTATTGTGCTATTTCGCGTCCTGAACAGTTACATTTGCCACTTCGTTACATGTGTGACAAACAAATGTTGATTCCAGAAGAAAGAAAGTTAAACTAAGACCAGTCTTACATATCAAATGTTCATGTGCCATGATCAGTTTGATGGTAAAGTCTAGAGTTTGATGGCGACCTAGTATGGTGATTTCACATGATGTATGCGAAAGGACACGAAGCCATTTTTGGTGTCCATGTTACACGCACCACTTTATTGGATTGAGGCAGTCAATGCCACTAAATATGCTGACTAAGAATAGGATTAAATATTCTAACAATTTGATCATGTTTTTTTCTATTTGACACTTAAATTAACGTGTTATGTGGTGAATATTGCATATAGTTTCGTGTCCTCGTTACACGCGCAACTTCATTTTTTTTATTTTTCTCCCAAATTGTGGAATATTATCCGTTTTCTTATGTTTTCCGAATCTCTGTATATCAATATTATCCCGGAGTTAGTGCAGCCAGGAATTGACATCTTTTCAAAATTGGTTTGCATGTCACACTTTGGTACCCCCATTTCATGGAATGACCCATATCTCTCCATCAAAAAATGACTGGACATCAGTAACCATACCTGTCATCGATATGCTGAAAACCGTTCATTTTCGGCTGTGGTCACTGTCGTCTGGTCAGACACACGCCCACGCCTGATAACAAAAGCACCGAAAAACCTACCATTGACTGTGATTTGACAGGTGACCAGCGGTGTTTACCTACCATCATACTTGCCGATTCGGTAGGGTGAAGATGCTATCCTTCCTCACCCGACTAAAAAGATCTTCCAAAGTAGTCACTCGATAAAAAGCATCTCTTACAATCTCAAAATCTATGCATTCGATAAGAATATGTTTCACCGTGAGATCTTCATGGCATGGAATACACCTTGGAACTGGCTCTTTTTTAAGTACATGTTCGTGAGTTAATCGTGTATGGCCCGGATTCTACATCGCCTGATCGTGGTTTGATCAAAACGTTTTTGGCTGTTCAGATGAGTGTACCCTACAGTTTTTTTTAACTCATGAATTTTGCTATTATTCACAGCATCCCATAAAGATTTGAAACAGCCGTCTCACATATGTTAGCTAAATAATATATACTCAGGTTGCCCAGCCCGCTCTCGCTTAGCCTTAGATGGGCTTTATCATGAACATCACTGAAACTGCCGCATGAGACACCCTTGTCCCCTGCCTGCTGGTTTTGGGATCTGGAGTGATCACTGTGAAATATCAGCTGTCCAGTCCTTCCAGTCGAATTCCACTTTAAATGCGCCATGTTAACCATATACAGTGACGTCACCAACATGGCGGCACAGAGAGTCGAAGTTCACGACTGGAAAATTCAGATGGCGATATATGCGTCACTATTTCACAATAGTGCTCAAGATTTTAAAATAGTAGGCAGGAGGGGATAGAGATTAGATGTACGGCAGTTTCAGAGGTGGGTGATTCGTAATAAAATTATCTAAAACCCTCGCTGGAGGTGACTGGGGCCGACCTATAGCCCTCATACTCTTGAGGGCTATATATTATTTAGCTAATGCCAACATGACTAGGCAACCAACAGAATACAATATCAATCTGTTGATCAAATCTACGGTCATGTAGTTGTAGAATACTCAAGATAGTGGGAGGAGTCGAAGTTCCACTTTTAATCGCTTGGAGGCAAAACTCAATTGAGGTAAAAAAAAATACTGAAATTTCAGAATCCGGTGGCAAAATTTTGGACTTCGATGAATCCCGGCACAACTAACTCACGAACATTTACTAAAAAAAAGAGACAGTTCCAAGGTGTAGTTCATGCCACGAAGATCTCACAGTGAAACCTATTATTAATAGTCGGATGAAATAGGACTGTGATTGAGAGAAATCGGTTTGTCACATAAGTTTTAATGTGCTGGATTACTAAGTTATTGTCTTGAGTACTTAAAATTTTGTTTGATCGTTGCTAAAACCTGAAATATTGCTGAACTCGACATTAAACCTTAATTTTTCTACAAATTGCAAATGGCTGATCGCTAGTACCCCGTATGACAAACCTTCATTCCCAGCAGCCCCATCTACATTCAAGGGGCACTACTCTTATTCACGATAGGCACAATGACATGTTGGCAGAGCACCCCCAGTACATGTTAAAACCCCATGAACAGACTTATTCAATCATCGGACACATGGCAGAAATCTAAGGGTCACAAATCACTAAATATTCGCCTTACTTAATATGTAATAAATTGGCTGAGCACATCTTGAGAAAACTATATTCCCTAATATTCGCCGCATACATACAGTGACGTCGCCAGTTCCGACCCAAGTGATTTTTTTAAATAAAATTCATGAAAAAGCTGATTGATGGCGAATTTAAATGTGTACCTGTGTATATTTATTTGGAGCACCAACAGTCGAATTTATGAACCTAGAGGTTTATTATTTTAAAATAATAAGCGAAAACCATTCGCGAAGGAGAGAAGCCAGTTCCGACCCACTGGAGCCAGTTCCGATCCAGCCTCGCTTTCGCAATGACCTCCGCCGTCACTTGACAACAGCGTTACCGTATAGATGTTAAATATTGAGAACATGAACCAAGCTAAAATATCATTGCAAAATAGCAACCATATCATTTATGTTCGTACTAATCTGTTGACATAAATCTAGGCTTATACCTGACAAAGCTAGATTTCGAATTGAACATATTCATCTCTACTAAACTTTTAATTATTTCACCTTGCATAAATCCACCGAAAACGGCCTTGTGGTGAAAAAAAATCTTTCCGGCATAAACTTTTACTCATCATTGTTTCGCACGTTATATTTCTGTTATTAGCATACTGCCTTTCTATTTACTTCCCACCGTTTAAAAAAAAAACACCCGTAAGACGGCATATTCGAGATGTGGTTAAGTGCGAATATAATTTGTAAAACTTAACAATTCAACTCGGGAATGCGTGAAGTTTGGGGAGTGGCATGCATGGGCCTAGCAGTTCGGGTGCTTGAACAGGAATTATAACATCGAACAAAATAGTTCAGTGTCTTACTGTATAACTAAAATTTATCATAATT